>VWZD01010167.1:439-24691 GCA_013396695.1 Sakesphorus luctuosus
CATGTCATCCACATCAAGAAGAAAAATATCCTGATTCATTTCACAGGATAAAACTGCACACTGAAACCTCTAAAAGTACACAGAAAGAATTGTATATATATATATATATATATATATATGTCTCCTTTCCTTAGAAGTGGTAAGTTTAATCATCAATGAAACTTAGAATGATTTAACATAGTTAGGATTACCTTTGCTGGGTACAAAATGCATCTCCTAATTTATATAAAACCAGCCCCTTATAAGCACCATATTCCCTCAGAAAAAGAAGCAGGTAAGCAATAGAGTACTGACAGTTTAGCAACTGAGTGAAATGTTTGGAAAAAAATAGGTTTCTAAAGAACATGTAAAGGTTAATTTCCAGACACTGTTTTGAAAAAACTAAACAAATTTACCAGCTCTAGAATAAAAGTCCTACTAACTATAAAGTCATTGAAGCGCTGCTCAAGCCCATTGTCATGGACTGTCCCAGTTCTTATTATGTCTTCTTGAATTATTTGAGGGAGTGTATTTTAAATAAATATTTAAAAATTCTATTTTAACTCAAGGTCATTTAGGGCAGGGGTAAAAAAGCATATTTGACATTTGTGTACTACATATACCTTGACTTGAGTAAATACAAAGATCTATATTTTGCGTATAAAGACATTAAATGCAAAATGTCTTTGGCCAGCATCCTGATTCACAGAGACTACAGCTTTCAAGAGACTTAAAAAATATTAACACAATTTCACTGTTAACTTTGATTATTTTTTTTAACTGATGAATAAGGCTCAGTCTGTAGAAATTACTAGTATTAACTAAATCAAAAGCTCTTCAATTAATGCAAATTTGTGGGACTTACCAGAAATATTACTGAAGTTCAGATAGAAGATCAGTGGGAAAGGGGAGTGTTAAGAAGCAACCCATCAAACATCATAGTGCCTCTTTGGGTTTTTGAGTTTTCATTTGTGTATGTCTGTGTGTATGTGAGTGTGGCAAATAATTTCACATCACTATCACATTGCTGAGCTAATTCCTTTAGCCTTTCTGACTCATGGAAGCTATGGGCCTTGACATATCTTACAGTATTCCTCCACCTTGCAAAGTGATCTGAAAGCCTCCTACATTAAGAAACACAATTAAGTCACTGAAGCATGAGGAAGACATAAGAATATTTTGCACATTTTGTCTATAATTTGCGTTTGTCTTCACAGAGAAGACTGGAAAAAAAACCCCTGTGACTGATGAATTTTCTTCTGCTTTGGAAAGATGTTGGGATCGAAATTCAACTTCCAGCAGTGAGAAGCCTGACAAGCTTAAGCAGTAAGCCATGGTCAACAGAGGCTGAGACAAACAAGGCTTGTTGATGTTCAACCATGCTAATTAGCTGCCTCCGGCTCCAAGATAGAGATGGATTTTAAGATGAATGTTATCAATTCATGTTGAAACCCTTTATTTTCTTCCCCCCATGTAAATCCTTGTTATGGAAAATATTAACTAATTGTGCAACCTAGCCAAAATTTGTATAATCCCCTAGTTAACATATGTTACCATAATCCATCCTCCATATTAACACATCCTAGCCCCAAGTCCTTTAAATTGAATGTCGAATGTTCAATAAAGTATTCCAGTTATTGTCCCCATAGCTGGGATCATGTAGTTTTTATTTGACCTTCACAAAAAGAACATTCCAGGGAATAATTAAAAAGTTTTTGCTCTTTGGAGTTTTTATTTTTCTTTATGTAGTTCAGGAAACAAATCCCAGCAGTGAAGACTGACAAAATTCTCTTGGGCCACAGGCCTCAGTGAGTTTGTCTTCATCACTTGAATGATGGATCCAGTACTTCCACTAAAGTTTTTCAAATGTGGCATGTTGTTTTGAATGGAGTTTAGACCAGGTAAATTTCAAAGAAGTCCCAAACCCAGTCTTATAATTTAATTTGGTAAAATAGATTATTGACTGTGTAACTAAAATATTTCTACGAAAGAGAGAAATTAAAAAAGCACTACTCTAGTACACAAAAGTGGAGTTCCTCTTTAGGCAAGTCAGCTCTTTCCTTCAGATCTCTCCCACAACGGTGAGTTGTCTGAGTTATCTTACACTACTGTCTTTCAAAGGGCTCTTTCCTGCCTCTCACCTGTCTTTCCCTTTTCAGTATTCTGCATGTTTTGTTCTTGCAGAAAGAATCTATATGTGAAAAAAAAATAAATAAAAAGCTTTCTCATCGGATACAGCTGTTGGCTATTTTTTCCCTGTTATCTGGATTTTGTTTTTCCAGTTTCCAATTCTCTTTCCCGCTTTTATTGTGTCATCTGACCAAACTTTCTGACAGTATTCTTTAATTAGTGTATCAATTTTTACTATTTCCCTGAAATAAAATTTTGGGATGTTGGTCATTCATTCTCTACAATATTTCTTAGAAATATTCATTGCACATTTTTTTAAATTCCATTTATAACTAACTTTTATCTTGTCACAGTGATCACACACACCATGTTATTAATAGAGCTGACAGATGTGGCAGTTCTAATGCTTTTACTTATCAGACACAATGAGTGTGTGGTTTTGCCACACCTTTTTCTGCTTTGAGGCCTAGAAAGTACAAGTCTAAATACATTACTGCAAAGACAAATATATCTTTCCCTTTCTAGTTTTCTTCTCTCCCTGAACTACTGTCGAAAACAAAGATATGAAAGGCCTTGCCCACAATTTTTCTATTTCTCCAAAAATTACAGGCCTGCTTGTCTGTATTTACTGTGACTCCTAACTACAGAAAACTGGTTAAAGGTGCTTCTGTCACCCTGTGCAGGAATCTACACATGACTAAGAATATACTTTCTAAACATAGTTATCCTCCCTCTATGTACCCAATGCTAAACTATGTAGCCTGTTAATAGCAAAATGCAGACATGCCTTAAGTGAAAATGGAATTTGCAAAAATAGTGTAGATCTTTAAATTATCTTACCCTGCTAACAATTATCATCAAATCATGTATTAGCCTTTTTTTTACCTTGCTGAGTCAAGCATATAAAACTGATTTCAAGAGTATATTCTATTATCCAGTCTTTCACAGAATGTATTTAGAGGCAATTATCCAGTAATAGCAATTATATCCTTTCATGATGAAACTGAGACTCTGCAACAACAAAAGGGAGCATTGCCATACTTACTTTTTGTGAGTTACATAGATAATAATCAGTGCAGTAATAATAACAAATTAGAATTTTCTATCACTATAGAACAGTATAAGTTTGTTAGCTTTTTTATTGACAAGAAGCATTGAATCCCTCCATTGTTTCACAAAGTTTATGAGAACTTTGTCACAACAAAATAAAACTCTTTCATGTAACATACTGAAAAAACAAATTCTCTTTTGTAAAATTCAATCATTTTACTGCATTGACAGAATAAACTGTTCCTTGCTGAAAAGATGAAACTCCTGCCCTGCTGCAATCAATAAGCATTTGAAATTTGGATTAATTTAACTCATATGGATCAAATATTAGATTTAGAGTGGAGATGATCTATGTAACTCTATGAGTCGTTTTTGCATAGATTCATGCATGAAGGGAAACTATAAATTTAGGTGAAAAGAATGAACATAGGTTCTGCCTGTTGATTGCTTCATTCAACCTTCTAGCAATTTTATTGCTATGAGAAGAGAAAGCAGAAAAAAATTTAATATCCAATTACTGCACATATAGAGATTATTGTATACTTCAGCAGAACTGGCACTCGCATTTTCCTCCATGTACATTGCACCTCTTATCTCTATGTGAAACCTAAACAAAATACAGACATTCATCATGGTTTCATGTATAAGTGTCTGTAGATATTTATTTTAACACACTGAGATAATTGGGACCGTGCAGCCTGGACAAGAGAAGGCTCTGGGGGACCTTGTAGCAGCTTCCAGTACCTGCAGGGGCCTACAAGAGAGCTGGAGAGTTACTTTTTGCAAGGATATGCAGTGATAAGAGAAGGGGGAATAGCTTCAAACTGAGAGAGGGTAGGTTTACATTAGATGTCATGTAGAAATCCTTTACTGTGAGAGTTGTGAGGCACTGGAACAGGTTTCCCAGAGAAGTAGTGGATGCCCCATTCCTGACAGCGTTCAAGGCCAGCTTGGATGGGGATTTGAGCAATCTAGTCTAGTGGAAGATGTCCCTGCCCATGGCAGAGGAGTTGGAACTTGATAATCTTTGAAGTTCCCTTCCAACCCAATTCTATGATTCTATTATGCCTCTTTGTAGCTCCTTCTTTATAAATGTGCAGCGTTTAATGACTTTGTTTTGCTTTAATTATGAAAAAGTTAGTATTCAAGCTTGTCAAAAGTCAGCCATATTCATCATTTGTCTATCAACCACAGGAAGAAGATAGAACTGTCTTATGTACTGGATTGCAACTTAACCCCTTTTCAGTTTTTAGGCTCAACTTCACATTTCTCAATATCCAAATGTAAAGGGAGCCATACATTTCATTTTCCCTTCAAAAACTTTTTTTAGGAACCATACAATTCATTTTCCCTCCAAAAACTTTTTTAACTAATAGGTACTATTTTTTGCATCTCAATAACCATATTGAAAAAGTGTTTCTATACAAATAAAACTTCATTCCAATGCCCATGCAGACTGAATTAAAAATTACAAGAGGAAGATGCTCTATCTGCATTTTCAACTTGCGTTCACAACTTGAAAAAGAGTTATATGAAAGCTGTCCTGCTCTTTGTTATAGATTTTAGAAAAATCACACATATTATGTTAATTTTTTCAAAGATGAGATTCCTTCAGTTTCTGATTGATTTTTACTAAATAGATCTCCAATTTTATCCTCATCTAACTAACAAAAAAAGGGCACAATCTTGCAATTCTTAAGCATCCTAACTGTAAATTGATTTTTGTGGGAGTTACATTTATGTAAGGGCTTCAGTCTTGTACCATAGCAAATCTGCAGGACCTAGTATTGACACACAATGCTAAAACATGAAATGCAGACCATATATGCCAAATCATCTTCCTTGTCCATGGTCCTGACACCTTTCCTATTGTCAAGCAGGTCCTACAAGCAAGGGAATTACAGTGCCATTTTTTCTATCATTTATATTCAGCTATTCCATCTGCTGATATAGCTCTTTGGAAAGTTATGTCTCTTGCTTTCATCAGAGGAGTTTTTATCATGTATGGCCTGGAAGGAAACAGGTCCTGATAACACAATAAGGAAGCAAGATCAATCTTGAAATAAAATTTAAGGTATTATTTATCTAAGAGATAGCAGATAATATTTTTCTCTTATTTTATAAAAGAATGATATCAGACTCTATCACAGATTCCTGCCTGGATGAAGTGTAGCAGAGACAAAACAATTGTGGTTTTTGGTTTTGTTTTTGTTTGGGTTTTTTTGGTGAGTTTTTTTGTGGTTTTTTTTTGTTTGGTTGGTTTTTGGGTTTTTTTGGTTTTTTTTTAATTATTCAAACTAGGCTCATTACAGCCAGTAAAGTGAGAAAATCTAAACAATCCTCAGGGTCTTTCATATATTTCTTCTTTATTTTTTTTTTTCTTGAAACAAAATCTGCTGATTTTTTTTCATTGGTCTGGAACTTTTGCTCCAAAATTACTTTGTTTCCATAAAGTAAGCCTTACAGCAGTGATGCAAGGTGACTGCATATTTGAAATCAGAATTTGACTATTTTCATTTGTTTTTTTCTCTGAAAGTTCAAGCTGAAGTGAGGATCTTTAGTCTTTTAGGATGGTCATGCAAATTACTTTCTTTATTAACATATGACCATATACTCCTTTGAGGAACAGTAGGTTTACATGATGAGCTCATGTTCTACATCTGCCACAGGAACTTAACACTAGAAAACTCAGAATGAAAAATCCCCCTGTGATTAATGAAATGGATAACCATGGACAACTTAATAAGTATACACTAGTCAACAGCACAGTGGTGGTGACACATTCCCAAGGACCCATATCCGGTCTGGTCCTGAGCTTAGCAGAAGGCAATAGACTCCTCTGTGACAAGGATGCAACTGATACCTGAAAAACAAGGAGCCAAGAATTGCAGCATCTTCCCCTTTAAGGGCAAACTCCTACTACAGCATAAAATGGCTAAGGACCCTGAAACTGCATTATAGTAGACTGACATAGAGTGAGGGTCCTGATATTCCCTAGGGTTAGCCATTATTTCTGTCAGCTTGAAGCAATTGCAAAGAAACGTTTGAGATTACCTAAGTTGCCTCATGGAATTTGAAACCTCCGTGTTAGGTCAGGCATATCTGGCAAAGCTAAAAACAGACAAAATCTGTCCAGCAGTGGTGGAGTCCACATAGTAACCCCATGAATTAATATTTTCAATGATGATCAAGCAGGAAAAGTCCACTCACAACAACTCAGTGAACAAATCTGGGCATAAGTCAGTTCTGCTTCCTGGAGGGCTGTGAATGAGCTAATGCATTGCTGATTTTTCACTGGACTGCATTTCTGTCCATACTTTATTTCCTCACATTGAAATTTAGCACAGCTGCTCAAGCATCAAATTTTAAGTCTTTAGATTTCAGAAAAGTAAGGTATATACAGAAAATGTGGAAAGTTTTCGGGTCTGGTGAAGCAGTAAGAACATTTCCCTGTGCACAGGAGATCAAGAGAAAGCAAAAATCTCCATCTAGTTCCTGCCCTATACACATTTACGGCATCAGTAATGTCTCTGTACAGTTGAACTCTTCTTTAGACACTTGTAATGACCAAAGAAAATAACAGAAGATCAGGGGAACAGGAATATCATGAACAGTGAAATGTTAATAAAATGAAATCCGTAGGAAGAACAAGGAGAAAAAGAATAATGGCAAGAAAAAAATGAACACTTTAAAAAAGAACACTGAAACTATATATTAAGAACTTGAAGGAAAAACTTAGGTCACCAGCAAAAGTTTTACTCAAGAAGTGAGAAAGATAAAAAAAATTACTATTTATTCTCTAACAGAACTGAAGCAAGTACTCTGCAGAAAACTTTGTGTTCTATTTTTTCCAGAGTAAGTGAAAATTGTGCAAAATTGAAATTATTTAATTAAAAACTAAAACCCCAATGTATGCTTGAGTGCATAATGCTGCCCCTACTGTTTTCTGAAGATTTCTGCTTCTGCTGTTCCAGACCTTTGATCTTTCTTTCCCCTTCTTTTCTCTAGGTAAAACTTTCAGTTTCCACTGATCCAGTTCTTCAGTGACAGAAATGGAGACAACTAATATTAAAATGAGTCATGCAACAATTTGTTTTATAAAAAAAAAAATGAGTCAAGTAATTGTCTTTTTAATTTTGCTTATTTTCCCTATATTTATGCTCTGTCTTTTATTATTATCATTTTATTTTAATTTTTAATTTTTCCCCTTTTAGTGTTAATTTTTAGTCATCTTTCTCCACATCTTCTGGATTGCAGTGTAGTCTCTTCTTCTGGACCTCTGGTCATAGTTCCTGTCAATTTTAAGCCTAGTACACATGACTGATAAAAAGAGCTTAGAAAAGGCATGTCTAATACTGTGTAATTTTTATGTTACCAAATAATGCTGTCTGCAATTCTAGCATAATTCAGTCATGCAAGTTCTTATCTAGACTCTTTTCAAATTATATTTGATGGTGAAAGTACTCATAGCTGAATTTATTCAGAAAAGTAACATCACCAGGTTAAATAAAACTCTTCGATAACATAAATTGATCACAGTTTGTTTTCAGAAATATTTTTAATACAATACAGATTACTCATTTATTTAAAGAAACAAAGTCTTATTTCTTAAACTGAACCAATGAAACTTCCAAACTTAGATGCATAAATAGTCCTATTGTATTGCCTCAGCTCTGGCATGAATGATTTCTTTTCAAAGAAATAGCACCTTGAAGCTTCTTTCCATGGAGCCCTGGCTTCTCTAGCAGTTATCACATGTTTAATACAGAATATGTTCTATATGTTTTATATGTTTTATGAACATTTTAATACACGATTTATACATGTTGTATACTTTTTGCATTGAATCTTTGTGAATTTACAAAACTTTCTACTGCATTTGGACATTTTAATGCGTGACTTCTCATTCCTCAACAGTTCACTTAAGCCAGGTACCTATTCATTTTACAAGTGACAACATCAATTGCAGTTTTCTTGTGACTTTACTTTCTGCTTAAGCTGAGTATACTGAGCTAACAGTGATCAAAATACAAAATATCCAACACTGGGCTATACAGTATTGGAGAACAGGGATTTTTCTGAGATCTCTCCTCTGCTCTGCTCTCCTCTTTCCACTCTTATTTTTTGTTTTCCCTTTCTGTCTCTCCCCTAGCCATTTTGTCTTTTCCCTTTCCTTTTTCCCCTTTTCCTTTCTTTAAATTACACCAGGGAACTTTGTGTGGGTATTTGTCATATCATATTTTAAAAGAAAGCAGATATTTGATTATTTGATCTCTTCTTTCCCAGGAGCTGATAACCCTCTCTGACAGCAAAAGAAAAGGTTTTGACTCAACGACTTCAAATCTGATGCGCAATTAATCTCTTAAATTTGAGTCATCTTCAATTCTGCCTGCATATCTCTTCCTATGACTGGGGCAGGAGCACAGGGGAAATAAAATTGTTGTAGAAACTCAAATCTCTCTTTAGTCCTTCCACAATTCAACTAAGTGTAAATTATTGTCATTCTCTTGTGAAACTATCAGTGGCCCACAAATGCATGAGTTCTCATCATGGCCTAAATTAGTCAGTCCTGTTTTTCTCATACAACAGCCTGGAGTTTATCACAATTGCCAACTTGGAAATATTATAAATTCAACATTAGTTGCTTAGCTCTAATAAGCACAAAAAAAATCAGTGTCTCATATTTATTTCCTTGACGGAAGAATTTATACAAGTTTCTAGTGCATATAACTTGATACTCATTTAAAAATCCAGATGGAAATGGGATCTGTTCTTCTATTAGTACACACAGTTACTTAATAGGAAAAGGTCTGTGAAACTGTATGAACTAAATTCTTTATAAATCAACACAGATATGTGCTCCCACCAGCATTGTTGCCTAAAATCAAGGAAAAAACTTTTGTGACAATATTACTATAGGGAAAATAGAGAGCAGTTCTTTAATGAAAGCTTTCTCATGCGCAAAGTACACAGATGCACAAGCCCAGTGTAGGGTTCTTAAAAATTTATAACACTACTTAATTATCATATCTGGCAACTTTATCCAATCCAAGAACCTTTTACCCCTGGTACCACCCTCAGAACTGCCCCACTGGAGTGCCTCCAAGGGTTCTGGGACTTCTATCTTGTTTTGTCTTGTTATTCTGCTCCAGGTGCATGTGTCCCAAACACAATATCCTTTCTGCAATCTTGTCTGTTGAAAAGGCAGTTAAACAAAATTCAGGAATGTGGCACAAAACATGAGAAACTGTGAGAAACCTTGAATGTGAGAAACTATACAGCTATAAAAAAATCTATGAATGTATAAAAAATTAAAATCTCCCTATATACAATATATAAAAATCCTGAGGCATCGGCTTTCCATTAATTTTGTGTTGATTGCAAATACGTCTATCAATCTCATTAACAAATAGCTTGGGAATTTTTATTCTTTATTGAAACTTGGAGAAAAGCATACTAAGTTATTAGGTATCTCCATTAACACCTGAATTTGCCTTCTACTGATAGAGCTGGTACCATGTCATTAGTGGCAATTAAGTCTAGATGAATGGGAAAAGATGATTATATAATTCTCAGTTATATGCTTCTAAACTAAAAATTATATAATTCTTGATCTGATAGGGTTTTGTCCACCTAATATTTCTTTGTCTCTTCAGTAATGCAAATGGCATGTCTTGCCATTGGAATTGAGAGACATTTTTCACTATCAGAATCAATTTTTTCAACTCCACATAATTTAAACTATTTAACTGTCTTTCAGACTCAGTATGTGCCAGAGAAATCTTTTAGGAAATATGGAAAAAGAAAATAGTTGATTGTTGCCAGAGATACGGAGCAAAAATTCAGACTTCTTCCCATTTCAGCATTTTGGCAGCCTTATCTTGGTTTAACTTTGGTGGTTTGCATTGTTCAAGGAACTAGATTTCAAGAAGCCACATCAGTGCCATGTCATTTTTGTGCAAAACTAATAAAAATACAGAATACAGGACACTTCAGAGATAGTAGCGAATTGTTATGATAATTTTCTTTACCCGCACAATTCCTAAGGATAGGTAGTTTGCAAATGCATTCACCCAGTGTAATATATCCTCATAGAGAATTTGACTTCTTACAGCTCCAGTGTGTTTCATCTGACTGCATTGGGCTTGGTTTAATGGTAACTTGCACTTTTGAACACTTTTCCACACAGGGAATCAATGTAAAATAGTTTCTGTGCTCTGGATCCCTGCCAGGTTTACTTCTTTTTGAAGTTGTATCCCAGACTGAGCTATAGGCTGCTCAGCTGTTTGGTCTATGGTTTGTCCTGTATGGTATGTACTGAAGTTTAGTTTTATGATTGTCTGGTTTTTTGTGGTGTTGTAGTCTTGACCAGCTCATGAGAGAAAAAAAAAAAAGGCAAACCCTCCAAAAATCCAGCTCTTTACTTTGTATATTTTCAGAATATGAAACCCCAGTAGTGAATAAGACAGAAACCATAGTAGGAAAGGTACCTGATTCCAGCTGGAGAACTGAATGAAACTCTCACAAGGAACTGAATTTAAATTTTTTTAATTATTATTTTAATGACCTAGTAAACTTGATAATGTCCTTTGAATGTAAGATTCCCAGCAAGATCAAAATATTACTTAGATTTTTCAAGCTGATTTTAAGAGATGGATGTGATGCTGTTAGAACAAACCTGTGGTTTATTTTCAAGCTTTGGTGAAGCCTCTCTAGTCTACAAAGCAGCTTTTTATTTTATGATATTGCAGAAGATATATTTTCTAAAAAAATTTTTACAAACTGCATAAAAATAAACATCTTTCAAGAGAAAAATGCTATATTTTTCTCAACCTTCCAATTTTATGTTTTCTTCAAGTGACACATTAGTGAAATTAGAGAAAAACATGTAGTGCTGCTTTTTCTGAAACTCAGAAATTTCTCTACTACTCAGAGATTTACATAGTTCCTAAGAAATTTTCTACAGAACTTAAAAATGTATTTGGGTTTTTTTTACTAGTGTTATAAATCTCCCTATGAAAGGGACAGCTGAGAAAAGCCATTCTTTAAGTGTCACAGTGAAGAGCCTACTCCACAAATTTTGTTCCACGAGGTCTCAAAGGAGTACACTGACATGGAATACAGACTGTCTCTCCACAGTAGTTTGGTTTAAGTCAAAAAGTAATTTCACCACTATGTATCTAGGGCACCATTCATTTAAGCTATCATGGCCTATCCTGTCCAAAATGACATCCTAGGCTTTCCATAGTCAACAGAGAGAGAATTACATCATTCTAGGGCACATTGCTAAGGTAGATGATGTTCCTTTCTGTACAAGAACATGTTTCTATTTATCCTGTAGAAGTTATAAGTGTTTAAATATTTAGGCAGCTAACATTTGGATTATTAAACTGTGGGGAGAGAGGGGGAGGGAGGTGTATGAGTTGCGTTCCTCTCTTCATTATTAAGCCACTTCCTCTATAAAGAAAAACTAAAGTAAAACATCATACCTTATTGTATTGTATAGTAAATTTCCTGTGAAGTTATTTATTTTTTTATATAAAGAATTAAAAGCATTTCTTTTAAAGTTAGTAAGGAAAACAAGAAAAAATCTAATATGGTTTTAATGTTGAAGCATTAAAAATTAAAATTCTGGAGACTAAGCCTACATACATAGATAGTTTTCATTGTCCTAAACACAAATGCAATTGCTTTTTGACTTGCAAAATTACATACCAAAAATGATTCAAAAAACTGTTTCTTATTAACAACTGAACAGTTGAAAAATATGGAGGTGAAAATTTACATGTGACATAATATCAATTAAATTTGAGAAAGAAAGGTAAAGAAATATATTTTCTGGAGTTGTATTTCTCCCATTGTTTTAGAAAATCCATTCTACTTGGGGATATCAAAAGTACTAAAGGGAGAGCCATGTGTTATGGTGTTCCCCAAATCCATATCCAAGAGAACAATGTTTTTTTTCTAAATGCTGGAAAGGACATAGAAATCAAAATTAGGTGTACAAAGAGCGCTCCCCCAGATTTTTGTTCTTATGTGGTGTTTGTCAGCTTAGCACTCATTTTTGAAATAAAAAAGGGTGAAACATAATTCCCAAAACAGACTTCGGGGTGAAAGTCAGAGTGAAATCATTTGCCAAAAGTAATAGTTTTGATGGGGGAGATAAGGGGGGAAGGGAGTATAAACCAGGTTTCTAGGAAAGCCATCTGCCTCAAGTCCTGAACGGCGGTTCTAGTAGAACGTGTTAATGACAAACAACAAAACTTTTCTCTTACAATTATTAAGATACAAGGCACAAGCAACCAAAGCTTCTTGTGACAGCAGAAACAGTTCTCTTGGGTTTATTTGCACTTTCAGGAACAATGTTTGCAATCTACACTGGAATCATAACAGAAGATGTAGTGGTCCTTCCTCAGAGAGAGAAGACTGCAGCAAGCAGTGCATCTCTGAGGCTGCACATTTTATCAGTCCTCAAGTACTCTTGATTTAGAGTTCATACTCAGCTCAAGCAAATCTCTATAGAACACATACCAAAAATATGGGCTCTGCTTGGGGAGAGATTACGACCCCACATAAATTGCTTCTTATATGAGCATGTTTTATATTCAAGCCTTGCTCCAGGATGAAAATCCTTCCTAGCAGTTAGAAATTTAAACTCAGAAAGAAAACACAAGATATGATACCAGTCTGAGTCATGCCCACAGAGCTGCAAGGAAACGTTATTTGAACTCTACTGTTTTACAAGACCCATTATTTGCTATAAATAAAGCTTGTTTGCTTTATTAGTGCAACTGGGTGAGAAACGTAAACATTGTCTATTATTTTTCTCTTCCCTCGTAAATACAGCGTAATGTGGCAGTTGTCTGATAGAATGCAATGGAAACCCTTTAAAAGGTAGAGTCTAGGATATAAATAATAGTTCTGATCCTTGACTGTCATATATGCTGTTAGCAAAAATAACACAGCAGATAATCTGAATGAAAGGTAATGATAAACTGGTGATGGCAGGTTTCTTGCAGAAGGCTGTACTACTACTACTACTGCTGTGATTCAGTGAAAGATTTCAGGACAGTTTAGTCTTTAATAATATACTTTAGAGGTAGTCACACCTCCTTTTAAGATAAAGGTGCAAAAACCATCAAAGATAAGGATGCGGAAGCATGAGTATCATCAGAATATGAAAAAAAGTCTTCCAAATATTGTCATCTTATAAAAAAATATTTTACTGGATTACCCTCTCAAATGCTCATTGAACAAAATTCTGGACCCAGTGACAAAATTACCTGTAACATCAGTGTCTGAAATTCTTTTAGTTTTATATTATCAGTTTTGAATTCTTCTTCTATGCTTTTTGCTTATTTTTTCTATTAACAGTCATAATAAAGCCACAGCAACATTCTCAAGTTTCTTAAATTTAATGGTTCCTTATCATACTCTAAGAATTTCTGCAATTTTAGTTGGAAATATTAATCCTTCAAAAAGAGTTTTATTGTCTCTGATGCATTTTTAAAGATATGTGAAATTAAAATAATTAATACTTATAAAGCAACTGCTTAACCATCTCACTGCATCTCAAGGGATGTGATATATATTCATATTTTGTATTTGGCTGTTCAAATACCACACTAAATATTGTTTACAGCACTTCCATATGTTAAAATAAAATAAAAAATTTGAAAAAAAAATTAAAAAACATACAGAGAGAAAGACAGCAAACAAAACCAAAGAAGATATTTTACTAGTGAGCCAGGGGCATGTGTTTGAATCTTACTCCAAGCAGCAAATCAATCAACAAATGAGTATTGGAATACCTTGCCTTGGCTGTCAAAGATGGATGAATGTGAACCCAATCCTTCCTCTAGCCACAGAACCTGTCTTGTCATAAACATGCTAATCCAGTTTGCCAATAAAACTGTTTTTCAGATTCATTGTAGGGTGTGATTTTACAGGATGCTCAGTCACAGAACTATTAATATCAGTGATTAAAAAATTAAATATATTAATGCAATTTAATCTTGAATACAGTTAATAAATTGATTTATAAGGTTATAACTTTATTAAAAGGTTAATGAAACTATTTTTGGCACCCTAATTATTTTTTTCAAACCACTGTCTGAGTGGATGAAGGTGTGTAACATCTTCACAATTTTTTTATCTTCATTGGTAAAGTGTCATAGCCTCTGTAGGTAGAATTTTTTAGTGCTATATCTATATGGTATGATGTAGGTACAGAAAAATCAAATATGAGCAATTCAGATCTATATAAGACCCTGTGAGACTGAAAGCTAAGAATAAGCAAGGCCACANGTATGACATTCACCTTTTTATCCAAGGCAGTTATAGATGTGAGGATGCCACAACTATAGCACTAGACTTCTGCCACACAGGATGATGTGACATTTGAATGTAAGTCTGATATTACTAACCTAGTGACTTATGGAACTCTTTACCATTTATATTTTTCAGGAAAACAGGCAGGACTATTGTGCAGATTACAGATGAAATGGATGACAATGAATATCAGAAGAACTAGAAGGATTTCAAATGCCATCTAGGGGCTTCCTTCTGAGCAATTTCATTTTCGAAAAACCTACATGAAGTTTGATAATTAAAATCAAAAATCATGTCAATTTTATTATAGTTAAGAAAAAGAAAGATAATAAATTAAGAAATCAAATATTTTCTGACTAGAAAGACTTAAACAGACCATCCACAAATCTTCTCAAAAATATGAAAAAGCTCTAAGGGAAAATCAAAAAGTTAAGCACTGATTTCATTACACTGATTTGCTCTCAAAGCTTTGACTGTATGTAGCTACACTGTCAGCTTCCTAAAAGCTAACTAGGCAAAGCACGGGTTTGCGTAGTCATTGCCACACAGCAGTGTTTTTCAGAAAGACACCACCATTCATACTGTTCAATCTTTCTTCAGCTGTCAAAGCATCTATTTTCATATGAATGTGTTCATAATAATTTTATCTCAGTATCTTGATCACAGAATCACAGAATCGTTTAGGCTGTAAAAGATTTCTGAGATCATCTAGTCCAATCTCTCATTGATCACCACCTTGTCAACTAGGACCACGGCACTAAGCACCATATCCAGCCATTTCTTGAACACCTCCAGAAATTGTGACTCCACAACCTCCCTGGGCAGCCTGTCCCAATATTCCTTTCTGTGTAGAAATTCCTCCTGATGTCCAGCCTGAACCTTCTTTGCCACAGCTTGAGGCCATTTCTTCTTGTCCTGTCTCTCGTTGCCTGGGAGAAGAGAAAAAACCCCTTCTTGTTACAGCATCTTATGAGGTAGTTGTAGAGTGATAGGGTCACCCCTGAGTGTCCTCCTCTAGGCCTAACGAATCACAGCTCGGCTCCCTCAGTGTCTCCTCATAGGACCGACCCTCTAGACCCTTCATCAGCTTTATTGCCCTTCTCTGGAAATCCTCCAGCACCTCAATGTCTTTCTTCCAGTGAAGGGCCCAGAACTGAATAACAGGATTCAAGGTGTGGCCTCACCAGGGCTGAGCAAAGGAGAACAATTCCCTGGTCCTGCTGGCCACACTACTCTTGATACAATGATGAAAATTGACGAGAAGCTACATGAAGAAACAAAGTTTTATGGAGATAGCTGAAAGCACCTCAAATGAAATGGAAACATAACTTTCTCAGATATATTTACACTTGCATATTATATGCATTTTAAGTAGTTTCTTGATCCATTCCATTTTTCTGTACTCTGTATAGAAATGGAAGGTAAGAAATACAAGTATTTCAGGTCTGCCTGAGAGCATGAAATAAAAAAATTCTTGTTGTCTTTATGGGATTTTGCAAGCACAGGGAATCTTGAAATCAGTAAGAGAAGCAATTGAATTCTTTTAAGCCGTGTGTGTTGTAAAATGAACTTTAACTCTTGTGCAAAGATGGAGCTACAATAAAACCTTTTGTAACACTCATCTTCATTAATTTTTTAGTTCTACTAAAGAGTAGTTTTAACAAGAGTGGAAAAGCTAGATCCATCAGGCCCACTCTTATATTCAAACAATGGTTGAAATTAAATACTTAAGAGATGTTGGGATCTCACCACACATGTCTACTTATATAGCTCTCTGACTAATTTAAAACATACAGCATAAATATTATTACAATAATATCATTTCAATATATTACAAAAGTATTATTACAATAATTTGTAATTGTTTTAAGCAATATAATTTTATCTATAGAGGTTTCTGACCCCGTGTTTAAATTGCACTGAAAACATTCTCAGCAAACTTTCTCAAGTCTAGCTAGATATCAAATGACAAAATTTGACTTGGGCTTTTTGCAATTTTGAGAAAATTAACACTGTGTAATTAGAGCAGCAAAGAATCATTTTGTCTTAGTGTAAAGTGTGTCTTTCCCTCTCATCCCTCTTCAAGTACTGGGCAGGGCAAAAATGCTTTCACTGTTTGTAATACACTACATAGGCTGAATTAATTTTCTGACTACAAATAACTTTCCAGGATTGTCACATTACTAAAAAAACCCAGCAACCTTTCAGATTTGTTTTCTTACTGATAACATCCAGTTGTTAAGAATGCTTAAAAGTCAACAGCATTTTTCACCTAAGTATTGCAGAATTGTTTCAGTCTAGAATTACTTATCTATGTGATGAAAACAAACTTTTTATATTTTGCAATATCACACTTACCAATCAAAAGTTTTGAGACATTATATTAGATTTTTTTGTTGTTGTGTAAGAAAAGTGGAGGGATAGGAAGAATAATGTCTTGAATGACTAATAGGATAAATACTCTACTTTGCATTAGGGAAACAAATACTGTGAAAAAAAGTGTTGAAATATATTTCAATTGGTAAGAAACACCTGAAAAGTTAAATACAATATCATTTCAGGACATTTCCTTCCTCTTAGACCATCATTACACTTCAGCTAAAGGAAGGCACAAAAATGCATGACAGGAAGGCTATGACTTGCTCACTGTGAAGAAGAAGCAGACGGCATTACCTGCTGTGGAAGTCAAGAACATCTGAGAACCAAAAGTGATGTAATTTGGAAAAGTCAGATAATAGCACAGTGTCAGAACACTGTGCCAGGTATCTGAGGAAGTCTTTTTCAGCAAAGAGTTTCAACATTCACTTCTTTTATCCAAACTTAAGGCCAGATAAATGTTTAAACATGGGAATTTGTTAGAGGAGAACAGAAAAGTCCAAGTACAAAAATAAAAATTAAAATAAAAAAGTATACAGACCAATAAATGGATGAAATAAATATATAGAGAGTTTGTACTAAATAAAAATTTATAATTCTCATAAACACAAGCTCTGGCAATTGAAAGATTTCTAATAGGGAGGTTTTAAACACAAATTGTTGCTCAGGTGCCTTTAATTAAAACAAAATCAAACCAATTTTTATTTATATATATATATATTCTAAATCTAAGTCTTACTACTTTCCAGATTCATACTTAGTATCCAATTTAAATGAAACCTTCACAATACTTATTATGCCCCATAGATAATAATGCATTATGATAGAGCATGATTTTCCTTCAGAAACTGGCCATATATTAATGTAAATCCAGTACTTTCTACAGAGTGGATTCTCATTTACTTTTAGTAATCATAGTTAGTAAATATGAATATCTTGACAAAAGTTTTCTCTTAACATTGAGTTATGGCAGGAATTATGGGTGTTAAGTAAGATCTAATTAGTGGAATTATTCCAGTTCAAAATGTGAAAGGATTCATTTACTGACCTAGGTGACACCTCACATAGTGTAAATAGCTCTAAAAACCCTTGTTCAATTCTCAAGTCAGATGTTTCCATAAAATTCTGTACAACATCTCCAGAGTTTATTTTCTTCTGCCTTACCAATGTTTTTATTCAGGCCTGCACAGTTAAACGGCTTTCAAAACATATTATCTATGATGTGTTTTCTACTTACAGTTCTCTTTCTCATTTCCCTATTCATTTCACACCACAGCTGGAATTGTAGTGCTTTTCATATTGCTTGTATGCACTACCTAGACACCATAGACAGAGATCTTGACTTGTGATCATGCAATCTTTATATCCAAAGGTGAAAAGGAAATCTTGTTTGTCTTTAGTTTTAAAATGTATCTGACCATTCAGACCTATATGTAATTCAAAGGCACTTCAGAAACAGAAGAAAATACCAGTGGAAAATCATGAATTCTAATTAGGCAACTCATGACTTATAAAAATAATTTTAACTATAAAAATTTATACAACAATATTTACACTAGAATTTTAAACATTACTCTACCATGGATCTTGTTGCTACTATCTCACAAAACAAACTACTTCAGAAACAAGTGCTTAAAGACAATTTTTGCTTGACCAAAAGTAGTGTTGCCAAACTATGATGCAGTGTTTCAAAAGCTTTTGTTACTACTCATTTACATGCTGCACAGACAGCAATTATCAGGTGCAAGCTAGAAAAACACATATGCCATCTACCTGAAACACATTTCCTAGATTGTCATCTGTTCTAGTAATACTGTCAATGCCAGAAAAGTAAAATATTGCTGTGTGATGGTGAGATGATCTCATGCAATAATTATAAAAAAAACCACGTCTGCCTTTCCTTTCCCCCACGGCAAACAGACATGGCAGCTGTGAAAGTAAGGATGTTGTTTGGACACCTTCTGTGATAGAAGTGTAGCGAGGCATAGAAGTTGTAATTTGTTATCTTACAAAAGAGAAAAACCAAAGTGAAGCAAATGTCTAGAGTAACTCTCCTGGTTACTTAAGCAATAGAAGTTTGCATATAGCAATAATAACTTTTATTGGATCAGTTGATAGGGAAGGGATTTTTATGTTGCTGTTTTCAAGTGTCACATGAAAATACAAAATGGTTAATCAGTAATTTTTCATGTAATCATTACTGCTTTGTTAGAATGAACTGATGTGTATGCTGATAATCATCACAGTCTTCTAAATGAGAGCTTTACTCCTCTATGGATCATTCAGTTCTCACCTCCAAAGAAAATTTGAGTCCTTCTGTTTTTTCTTGATCTGACAAGTTCCAAGCTAACTATGTCTGATAAAGAGACAGTAAAAATGGGCCAAAACTAGTCAACAGAGCTCTTTATTTTGGTGTATATGCTTTTCAAGTTCCTAGAACTTCCTAAAATCTGGAGTGACTGTTCATGTTATTTCTGAGCAATTTGAGTCACAAAGTTACAAAGGCTGGAACTCCCAGGCAAGGTAAAAAATTGTTCTCACTCTGAGGTATGCTAAACATCACCAAGATACTTCAAAGAAGTGTAAGAAAAAAAATATTGTTTTTATTATGTACCACTCTTACCCTTCCTTCATCCACTAAATGCTGCAACAAGGCAGAACAGATTTGTATTCTTAATTGCCCAAGTTGTAACAAAAAAGTTTGTTTTCATCCCCATTGTGTAAGATAATTTCATTGCAACTTTGAGACAGGCATATATATTTTCTTTTATTCCCTTGCATTCTTCTTTAGAATTAAATAATAATGAAAAATGTAATATTTGTGCTCCGAGATTGTCAAAGTTAACCCCAGGTCACAACACTTACTCTGCTCCCTGCTCACAGTGGGGAGAAGAATCAGAAAGAACAGCACAATTTGTGGGTTGAGATAAGAACATTTTAATGATTATGGTAGTTATTATTAATTCTAAATACTAATTATATTAGTAAATATTAATTATAATAATTGTAAATGTTAATTATAATAATTTTAAATATTATTATTATTATTATTATTATTATTATTATTATTATTATTATTATTATTATTATTATTATTATTATTATTATTATTATTATTATTAGGATAAGTAGAGAGGGAGAGAGGAATAAAAACCCAACAAAAACAAGTGATGCATAACACAACTGCTTTCCAACCCACTGGCTGATGCCCAGCCTGACCCCAAGCAGCATTCAGCCCCTCACAGCTGATTCTCCCTAGTCTATAGATTGAACACAATGTTCTATTGTATGGAATATCCCTTTGTGCAGTTCAGGTCACCTGTCCTTGCCTATGCTCCCTTACAGTTTCTTGTGCACCTGCTCCCTGGCAGAGCATGGGAAACTGAAATTACTTGATTTAAAGCAAGCACTGTTCAGCAACAACTAAAATATTAGTTTCATACTAAATCCAAAATGCAGTACAGTACCAGCTACTAAGAAAATTATCCAAACTGAAACAAGGACAAAAGGGAAAATAGTTAATGATCATGTATTATTTAAAGAAAATTGTGCAAAATAGTATTGGATGACAGCAAAAAAACCCCATTAACAAAATTACCTGATTGTATAACATCTCCAAATCACTTGAGTTTCACTGTTAAAAGACACTTAATGTTAGTGGTGCTCACTTCAATAGAGTTTATTTCAGTTTTGAAGTCAGTTTTCAGTGCACATTCATGCTTCATCACTTTATAGTTGTGTATAAACTAAGCTGTAGTAAAACCTGACATTGTAGGTGACAAAATCTAAACAAAATTTGTGATACTGTGTGACTATACATTCATGTATGCACACAATATATATTTTGTTAAGTGCATATGAGTTGCCTCTCCAAGAGTTTGCAAAATAAAAGCTTCTAGAATACAAAAAAAAATCCCCAAAGTAGTATAGAATGAGATCTGTAAATATTCAGAAAGAAGGTACAATTATAACTGTATTCAGTAAATATATATAAGTGAAGCATATAAAATAAAGGACCATTTTTTTATCCTGTTTGAGTAAAAATTCATTATTCATGAACAACTAAAGATAACAATATACACAAAGGCACTCATACTTTTAAAAGAGAGCCTGCATTAACTTCTGACAATTGATATTTTGCTGCTGCTGTTCTTCTTAAAAGCAGTACTGGGTCTGAACATTCTTTTGCACAAGAGGTCAATGGAGTTAGAAGACACTGTCCCTCTTGCAGGAAATAAATCAGTGTTATCTACAATAATACCACTCCCAGTCCCTCTCAGAACAGTAACAATAAAATTTGACCAAGCAGCAGCCAGCAGTGATACTATAGAATAAGGAAGGAATATAGCTGATCTTTCTTAATTTATACCATTTAATTGATATGCCTCATCTAGACAATTTGGTATCACAGTAGGTTGAATTGTTATTTTTAAAAAATAATATAAAATAAAAGCCACTACTATTTCCTTGTCTTCTTTTTAAGTAATTTTGTGTGTACTTAGTCCTCACCTTCATATTTGGTCCCTAAGACACAAGATTTAATGAGAGCAGAAAACAAATAATAAACATTAAGGAAATAAGCAGAATAAGCAACAGAGAATGCAAGCAGTATATCTGGCCTTTGGAAAACAGCATCTAGAGTTTCTCAAGAGGAAAAAAATCCTTCCAAAAGCAATTTTCAACTCAGAGTTCCCTCATTCACAGCTGCAAGCTTACAGATAAGTTAAACTGTGCACATATTATGAAATTAAAGCATATAAAGTCTTATTTTTTCACTTCTGTACTGATATTCCTATATGTCACATGAAAGCAGAGTTGGGTCATTGTTTCTAGCAGTCCAGAAGAGTCTATCTCATCTTCTCCTGCTGAGTTAAATTGTCCTCTGGTGCAGGTGGCTTTGCCAGCATAAGGAGAGACTGATGCTGAACTCCAGTGGTTTGCTAATAGTGCAAACATTGCTGTCTCCTGCCACATGTCAATTCTCATTTGAAGTTTGCCTATGTTGTGCAATACACCACATGCAGTCATATCATATAACCCAACATACATAACTTTCATGAGAGTATATGGATGAATGTCCTTAATGTTACTTGAGAGATGAGTCTTTTGCAGCAAAAATGGACAAAATGGAAGAACTGACACAGCCTTTCCTGCCACCATGGTCCTTTTTTCTAAAATAATAAGCAGATACTTTCACTTTTCAGATTTACTCTGTGTGTATACAAGCACATTTTCATGGGTACATTGTTATTAAAGCAAGCAAAGTGAATGCTTTCAAGATCTATACATGTATTTAACCATCAATAGTAATTATTAAAATAAGAAAGAAAAAATATAAAGTCATCCGTATCAGTTCTAGTAACTTGTAAATGTTTGAAAACTGGTAAATCCTCCTACAGTGGCAATGGATTTTTAAGCCAGCAAATGGAAGTCAGAATGGCACAGAGCTGTCATGGACTTTCAGATGCTTCAATTATAGAAAACAAGGACTAGGACTGCAGTCACAGGAGAGTTGCTGAGCAATAACAATTGTGCTTTTCAAATTACAGTAAATGCAATTAGACTATAAGCAGTGCTGGGTCGATCAAAAACCAAACAAAACAACAACAACAAAAAGAATTTTTAAATTAAACCTATTATGAATGTACAAGACTAGAGTGAGTATTGCCAGGGTTTTATTTATTTGCTCATACAAGACCTTGTTTTATGGAATGCAAAAACAACAGCGAAGGACAGTTGGTTTTGTCTAGTGCTGCACTGTGAGGTCAGTATGAAGCTTCTGACCAACTTCAATGAATATTAGACTGATCTTAGAGTGCTTTCTCCTTCAGCTCTCATATTGCAGTGACAGTCCCACTGGAGTCATTGAGAATGATGCATGAGCATAGACAGAATACAGATTGAAGTACTGGACCATAAAGTGAGTGCTGACAGCAGTTTCTAGATTTTTCCAAAATGAAAAGTGTATTGTAGAGATTCCTAGACAGTATAAGTACTTTATCCTCTTGGGAACTAAAACATACTTTGCAAGATGCCTATCTGGATGGAAGAAATTTCATATCTCCTGTTCTTTAGAACTATGAAATACCTAGATTTCTCAGAATGAGACCTACTGATTAGATGAAGTAGCCAGTCAACACACTCCCCATACACACTCCCTTGGAATAACGAAGGGAAGAAAGTGAGAGATGTATGTAAGATCATGGAAAATGATAGACTAAAGAATGACAAACAACTTGAAGCATCGCAGCATCAGTGACTACATATGTTTGTCAAGTCATTGCTCATTTAGAATACTAATAGCAGAATTTAACCTTTTTTTGGCGGGGGGGGCAGCTTTGGATTGTTAATCACAAAAGAAATCAAGTTGTAATAAAAACTAACTCAACATGGCATCAACTGTGCTAGTTTGGAGTTGTTTCCCTTTATTTCTAAAAGTGTATTCTAAAACTTAAGGTAGTTTTTTTGATGTATCAATTTAAAAGAATATCCAAAATTGTAGTGTAGAATGGATATTTAAGGGATACTTCAGGTTTTAAAGGGAAGGTTAGGTATACACCTGCATTCCTTATTTAGATTTCCATTCAGTGATTAGCACAGTGGCACTGACACCTCTTGCAGAGGTACTCATACCAGTATTTGTAGAAATGGAGTGGGACAGAGGGAGAGAGAAAAGCTTATATTGCTTTGTTGGGGTTTGTTTGCTTTTTGTTTTGGTTTGTTTTGGTAGGGTTTTTTTAATTTTTTTTTAATTTTAACCCTAACCCTTATCCTGCTATGTTACGCTTAACAATCTAAAATGCATTTTACCCTTAAAGAAGGGTCACAAATCAAATTAATGTCTCCTGAGCAAAATTAATTTCATGATTACACATTTTGTTCAGAGTTTCCATACGGAATGGTTGGACACAAGCATGATGATTCCTTCTAAAAAATAAAATGTAAAATTTACCACTCCTATTTTAGAACAGAGCTCTACCAAGCATTTTACTGGTTACTGCCAATGCAGCGGGACTGCTAAGTTCTGCAGTTCCAGACAAATCAAATCAAGACATGCAAGAATTCATGAAAAAATAGTCAAACTATTTCTGGAAGTAATTACTGGTCATTTTAAATAATGGCAAGGGCTAGAGCCCGTGTAGTTGACAGGTTTCACCAAAAAGCAAATTCACAGTATTCACTTAAGGAATTTATTGAAAAGGTGCCTAGGTAAAACTGGAAACACTGGGGACATGGACAGCGTTATGTTTCAACACCTAAATCCTACCCAGGTGCTCTATTCACAAAAAACATTAGACTAAATCCCACCTATTTCCTATTTTGAAATCGTGGAAGTCATAACCCTCATTTAACCTCTAATATGCTTGAAAAAATGAACATACAATA
>VWZD01010167.1:24704-71485 GCA_013396695.1 Sakesphorus luctuosus
CAATAGGTCTTTTTTTCCCTAACCTGAAATAGTGGAAAGAATTAACATTTTAAGCAATCACTCAGAAAAATAAATGGGAACACTGGTCACCACTTTTCCAATCACTAAGTAAAACTATCTTTCCCCTTGATGAGAAGATGCAAACCTGAATCTATTCTGGATAGGCAGCCTTTGAATGTGGCCCACCTACACCTTTAATGGGTGTTAAGAGTCACAGAGATACTGGTTAAGTCATTGAAATTCCAGCTATCTTTGTCATGAAAGAAAATTACTTAGAAACCTTCAGGAAGGGGTTCATGTCAGATAATAGATATCTCAGGAAGGCTGAATAGATCACGAGACAGGGCTTGCCCAGCTATAACAGCAGTTTTCTTTTTGCAGCTGTATAAATAGGATGTCTAAACCTTCCTAATCATCAGGAAAAAACACAAGTGTTTTTCTGTGGATCTGGGCCCATATTCTGCTGATGCATGTGATACAAACTCCTGAATGGACTCAAGTTCTCACTGAATTAGTATAAACAGGAGCAGGATCTGGCCTTTAAATTTATTAACTTAAATGCCTAGTTTAGTTAAGCAGAATGTCTTTATGACATTTAATTGAGTCAGGGAGAAGAACAATTAGCAGATGTTTGTTTTATCCTTGCACAGTGAACAAAGTTCTTTTCAAAAGTAAATACAATTTCAATTTAAAGAAATCTACTAGATATCAAGACTCCTAGATGAAGCTTGAAAGGAATAGACACTAGGAGAATTGAAATATTAGGATACCAAGACATGACTGGTGAAAGCATTCCCTCTCTTTAAATATCTGCATTTCTTCTTGTCCTCACAATTCACTTTTGAATGGTTATGTCATCCACGTACCCCTATTCCTTAACCATTTCCAATTCTGATTTGTCATGGAAGAGTAAAATACAGGCAGATAATTCCAAGAGTGTGCCTTGACACAATTATATGCCATATCGAGGAAGAAGTGTGGTAGTCATCTGAGAAAAGGCCACTGCTGTACACAAATGCATTAGCATAAGTACAGAAAAATAAGAAAGTGAGACTTGTTGTTCTGTATTTGTATTCTGTCTCTCTGAAGGGTATCCAAATGAGAATTATAAGTTCAATGAGAATGCCTCCTAACAAAAATACATATTATTAAAAATCATAGTATTAGCATCTCATTGACCCAACTTAATGAATTAGACAGCAGACTAAGAAATTCTTCTCATCTTTATCTTGTTCTCTTACAGTAATAATTGTTTGGATTATTCACCTTGTTTGCTCATTTACACAAAACTGAACCCCTATGAACAACACTCACCATAAAAATGTGGATAAACTGAACCTGTAAAATGAACTCCCAAGAAAACTTCTCAAGAGCACTTTTATCATCCCTTAAGTCAGCACATAGTAAACTTAGACCATTTGCTTCATTGGCGTCTATGTTAGAAAATAGATATAAGAATTGCTTCTTTCCTGCAGAGTCTCCTCTGCAAGCAGCTACATGAATCTCCTCTCAGTTTCCCTGCAGACATCCTGTCTTTGTGATACAGCACAAAGCGTTTCCAAGACCCCATCTATTAATGACCTAGAAAAGGAGTGTGCTGACCTTTGTTTAAACTTGGTGACAAGATGTTTTCAGATACACTTGTCCCTACCTAAGCTAAAAAAAGAACACAGCTTCTAAACTCAGTGGGTGGAGGGCTGATAGGTGACTGAGCCATCAGAGGTGTCACTGAAGGGAGGCAGGTGCTCTGCAGGGCCGTGCTGAGGGCTCAGGCAGCTGAACCACCTTTACTGCCCATCTGAAGCAGCACTGACACACTTCAAATGGGACTGGTGAAGACCTTCACTGTCAGAGGGCTTGATCAGAGATACCATGGTAAAATTACTTGGAGATCTTATGAAAGCTTTGCCAGTATCTTTTAAGCACAAACACACAGAATGACAGGTGCGCACACTACGCTACACAACACTGTGGCACTACAGTCTGGTCTTTGGAGGAAGGGTACAAAAATATTTTGAAAGATTATTCAAGTCTGTGCCAATACAACTCTCCTGGAGACCAGGCACAAAAATATAGATTGCTTTCAAGCTGCGCTAATGCTGAAATTGTAACCTGGCTTGAAGAGAATCCACTTATTGGATAAACAGATCCAGCTTTCAGAATCAGCAATGTACCAGATCATGTGTTCCACGTCTTCAGTCCATCTCTGTAAGACCACCTGCACTTAGTGGAACATTTCCTTAATAAAATCCACTTGGAAAGATTTTTACTATACCTTCCTCACTTCTGTTTTAGAAACCTGGACTAAGTACATATTTGTTTTGGTTTGTGTCTTAGGAGACCTTTAATTTTCAGTAAATACTTTGTAAAAACATTCTTCATTATTGGGCAAGCTTTTTCTTTGTACTGTGAATTTAGACAAAGTGGGACAGATTCTGGTTGTTTCTTCTCCCAGACGAAAACAAAAACAAAAAGCAAAACAAAAAAAAAAAAAGGAAAACTCCACCCAGAAAACTCAAACAAAATAAAAACATGTTGAATTATGGCATAAATAAAAAACGATTTTTGTCTCTAGGAAATTAAATATCCCCTTCACATTCTCTAACTTTTTTTGATTGCTTTTATTGGCACTCTTTTTTATAAGAAGTATTCTTGTGGGTGACTTAAGAGTTCTGAGGCATGCAGAGTTAATAGCTACAAAATGAATAAAGGAACAAAACAACAATTTTCTTTTTTCTTGTAATAGAAATTGAACTGGGAGGCGGGGGGGGTGAAAAAAAAAGAGAGAGAGAAAGAGAAAAGGAAAAATGCAACAGAAAAATACTTAAGTAGAAAACCTACATTTTAAGTTACAAAATACCCTTCCTCTAAAGACAGGAAACTACAATTCATCCTCCCTTTTCTAATAAGGTAGCTAAATTTAATGAAAGTGAATTTTATGAGATTCCACATGTACTGAGGAAATAATAACCAACATGAATGAAAACTGTCAGAGACTATTATGATAACAAATTTGAATTACTTCTCTCAGTGACTTCAGTTTATTAAAATCCCAGGAATATATCAAAAGCTGGTGATCATAAGGAAAAGGTACATATTTTCAGAAAGAATATGCTATCTGTGTCACATCAATAAAGACTACTTTGAAAATAAAAAAAATCTGCTTTAATGATAAAATTAAGGATAGATTTTTCACTTTCAGAGGGTTTGCTGCCATTAAAACTATCCTACTGTTATACAGCATGTATTAAACTTGTTTGTGCACCAAATTTGTCCTTTTCCCAAATTTTCTATGACTGCCATTAAAACTAGCTTAGTAGGCCACACAACTCAAGCAGAAAGAAATGAATGAACCTTTGCTTTCTACATGCAAGAAGGCTAATGTGATAAAATGTTTAAATCTCAGTAATATTTATTCTATTTTTCTTTGTCCTTCTGATAGAAAACTTTCTTAATTCCAGTCCACAGACTGTCACACCGTAAATTCTACCCACTAGAGCTCTCTGAAAAAAATTAAATTAATGTGCTGCACAGTGTTGCATGGCAGATTGTTTATCTCTCTCCATACTTTGTTTTTTGGTTTTTTTTATTCTGTAGAATACTGAGAGAGCAGCACCCCATTGATCCATATACATATACATTTGGAAAAGAAAAGAAAACAAACAAACAAAAAAACTAACCTAATATCAAAACAAAAAAACCCGCACCAAATAATTTCTTCGGAAAACAATAAAATAAAAGCAAATCCAATAGAAGCAGGATTTGGAACAGCTCTCTTTTTATTTTGTCTCTCTGAATGCAGCCAAAAATATTACATTAGGCAAACTTTCCTAAAGGACTAATTACTGGCTTTTACAGAGTAATTGTTCAAACACTGACAAAGAGCAAATATTGCATCTACTTGTTTAAGGTCAGCATATGTAACTGACCATAAAGGAAGCAGTTTAGTACACAGGTACAGAGCATATTCAATAGGCAGTTTCTTTTCATTTACCCACATAAAATCACTGTTTGATTTCACTGTTTCTTAATTATATATTCAGATATAATTATAACAGCAGCTGTACATAAAACCTGCTTGTGCAGGACTTGTACTCCACGGAGGTTATGGGACTTTTTTTTGGTTTGTGGTGGTTTTTTTTTTCTAAATGTTAAGATGTCTCATGTTTGTATACAGAGGAATCAGCACCTCAGAGTGCCACGAGGTAGAACAACTTCTGTTTTAGCAAATTCAGCCCATTCATTTCACGGACATTAAACATGTCTGAGGGCTGTAGTGCAGCATAAAATGCCATTGTAGAACACTGACATTACCCTTTCTTAACAATGGTTCTAGCAAGCAGGCACAGATTCAGCAATTTTACCCTACCACCTCCCATTTTGGGAACCTTAAGGCTCATTGCTTTCTTTGTTTCAGCTTTGCCTCCTTTTCCTGCACAGTAGAAGCCTCTGCCCAGTTCTCTCATCCCCAGGATCTCCTGGACAACAAACAGAAAAGAATGGAAAAAAGGGCATCTGTGATTTATCAAAGACACATTTCCAAAAGGAAATAATTTTTATTTTAATTATTCTAGCTATTTCTTATATCTCATGTATAAGAAAAAAAACCCAAACCAAACCAAAAAACCACAAACAAATTAAAAAAAAAAAAAGAAAACCAAAAATAGTACTTCTCAAAGTGAGGACTTCAAAAAGAAATTTTCTATTAAAACTAATTGCTCCCTTGCAAAACATATGCTTCTAATAGCTGCATCCAGAGGTAGACGGAATTCCAAATTACAGAAGCTATGAATGATGGGGGTCAGGACATCAGATGGATAACAGAAAAGATACATTTTTGATTTAAACTTAATAGAAGTAGATTAATATCTTGATTTCCTTTAATCACTTTTTTTAAATCTCTGTCTTTCAGAAACATTTTACCTTACCCAGCCTTGAGTTAAGAGTGACTTCAAGGGATTAGGATGAAAGACTGCTGACTTCTACACTGAGACTTTAGTGATTCTTCCCAAGATGCCTACTGCATTCGAGAACAAAGTGTGCCATCAGAGTATTTTGCCTAGGAAAAGTGAAATGCAGTATCCTGATAAAAACCAGAACTGCATCAGGGCATTGAAAACCAGGCTTAAATACTGAGGTAGTAAAATGTTTGTCACATTCTGACATGAAAGAAGAAATAAACTCATGCTCTAGATAAACAGACAGATAGTTGAGCTGTCAATTCTTTTTCAAATGCCTTCAGTAAAATGAAGGGAGTGGGTGTGAGTATAGGGTGAAACATGCCTCTGAATTCTCATCTGGATTTCTTAGGAAGAAAGGTTAAAAATAGAGCAAAATACTGTTATAAAATCCTCCTAAGTAAAATATAAACTGTTACACTGCTAAGTCAAAAATTTGCTTCTCTTCAAGACTGGAAAAGTTTTAAAATTTATCACAATGCCTTAAATTTAAAATTGAATAAGTGGATTGAGACAGTTTTGTTAAGTATTATTCTATGTGAGAAAAGATGTCAACTGTCAGGAGATCAACCTGCCTTTTCCTAAAGGCCTCCAACAAGGACTCTCTTCAGAACCACTATCAAATTATTAAAGGTTACTTTTACATAAATTTATATTTTAAGAACCTTTCCTAAGCATGAGTTTCAGTCTTAATAGTTAACCCAGTGACATGTAAGAATTGAGGTTATAGTAAATTAATAGCTTTCTTGAGCTCCAGGTCCTGACTTCCTTGGTAGCCATGTTTTGCCCAACGTCCTTATGCTGCGTGTTCGGCAATGATGATAATTCACTTAGCCTCTCTCTGCATTCCTGCTCAGCTTCATAACTGATCTAATCAGTCTGCTCGAATGAGTAACAAACAAATTTGTTCACGTGAAAACTTCAGCTCACATGAAAAATTTGTGTTATGTTACAGGTTTTAAAGGAAAAAGCCTTCTGTGCAGCGTGGAGGGAAAGGGAGAAGGGCTTTCCTGCTATCCCCTTTGTTCCATGGGGGCAGAGAGGGGAGGGAGAGACAAGAGTTCCAGACAGTTGCAAGGCAGAGAGTAATCTGTTTATTCAAAACATCCACAGGTATTAACAGACCTTTGGGGGTGGTTCCCTGGTCTGGCTGGATTGGGTGAAAACTGAGGGAGAGGCAGGGTTAAGGGTCTATTAACCAATGAACTCGGGACAGGGGCAGGGCCAGCTTGAGCCCTGGCACTGCCCCCTCCCAGTCACGAGGGATAACAGAAGAGAAAGGGGAGAAGGGCCATGGAGCCCTCACCAGAGCACCTGTGTGGGGATGAGCACTGCTTAATAGCTGGCCCATCAACAAAACCAAAGGGCTCTGGGCTACACAAAGTCAACTGGCAGGGTGTGGACAATGACCCATCACAACTGAAATGCAGGCAGGGTAACAGAACCAGAAACTGCTTTTTCAAATTTCAACTGAGTCTCTGAGTTTTTTAAGGTGTTTGTCCAGTGCTGGTTTTGGAATTCATTTCAGCATCTTCTTACATTATGTAGAATTAATTTCCATGAAATTCAGTCAAAACTTGTGAAACATTCGCTTCAGTAACAAAGTTTCGATAATCAATCAAAGTAGTATTCCATATTACTCTAGTTCTATCTTTTAATGTAATAGGATAAAATATAAGCTGGTTTACAAATGAGTAGGAACATTCATAAGTGTCCATGTTAATTTGATTTCCTATTTCCTGAGGTTTTATGATCAGCATGCATTGATTTGTGGAGTTGGTGGCCAAAGCATTGTTCTATTTTTTTGCTTTGCATTCCCTTATTTACCGAAAGCAAAAATAAACTCATTAAGTGTTCTGTTGAGATAATCCAGAAACCACATTTAATATTCTTCTGTTATACCCTTTTCTTTTCTTTGTTTAATTAAAACCCTCTTTATAAAACCAAACACTCCCCAAAATACCCCAACTCAACAACCACACACACACACAAAGACAACTGCTGACAAGATGCTACTACCCTGTTCAATCAAAGCACTCCAAAAAGTTTCCTTAACATTGTCAATATCACACTTCATTCAAAGAAATCATTTTATGCATGTCAAAATCAATAAATTAAACAACAAGCATTTAATAAGCCCGGTGGGTGTATTAGGTGAACTAGAAATATTGCTAAGGAAAGGAGCTTTATAATAATCCTTCCAGAGAGAAAAATTCTTACTAACCACAGTTTTGGGAGTTTTTTGTCCTTCATGACAGCAAGCAAGGTAGCATGATCATGCAACACTTTTTTCTAGGTAAATTCTAACTAAAAAATTACATAATTACATCATTCCTTTAATCACAGTCAATAAATAATGTGAGAAATAAAGAGGGAGGGTTTGTTGTGGGAGGTGTGGAAAGAAGGGGTTTGGTTAATTAAAAGGTTCTGTGTTAATTGGGTTTTTTTGAGAAAATGGGACTGGCCCTTTAAAGGGCGGAAATTTCTCCACATGCAGGTTAGACAGGCGAAATTGGTGGGAAGTCTGTGAGGCGGCAGTCTCAGCAGGGGGGCAGGAGGCTGCTGCCAAGGGCTTGCGGCCGGTGTTAGGGGCTGATAGGGCAACTAGATGAGCCAATCAGCGTTGATGATGCAGCAAGAAATAGCCCAAAGAAGGCAGTGAAGAAGTGAGGACTTCGAATCAGAGTGCAGGGTGCCAAACATGGACTGCGGAGGGCTGTACTCCTGGAGGGGGGGAAAGGGGCGTGGCGTGAAGGAAATAAATTGGGGTGACCCCTCCCTCCTCCGTGTGCTCCCCAGCGATTTGGCTGTGGCGAGGCACCCTGCGCGCGCAGTATTGGCCGTTAAAACCCTATTTTTGCTTTGCTCCTTCAACTCGTCTCTCTAAAAATTCTTCGAGCCAAGATTTTTCTCACAAATAAGTATTCCTAATTAATTTTAATTTCTTGACCTTATGCCCTGATTTTGTATTACTATCAACTACTAGGACAAGTGCCCTGCTGAAGCACAAGCTGTTCTCTGGGAGACCTGTTGTGCTTCATTGTACCATAATGATTGGTAGCTCTGCCCTATTGCAGTGACTTTGTGACTAAAAGTACCTGTGATCATCGTAGATTATTGTACCAAATGCTCCATGTGATGTTAAACAGGAATCTGGTTCTCCAGTGGTTACATTTTGAATGAGCCTACAGAGCTCTGAGAGTGCCAAGTATCCACCCCTCTCCCCAAACAAAAACAAACAAACAAACCAAACCAAACAAACAAAAACCCCAACAACAAACAAAAGGCTTTGGTTTGGATACCAAAAATATAAATTTTCACTAGTTACTTATGTATATTTCAGTAGTGTAAATACACATATTGGATGCACATATATGTCTATATGCAGGGACATAGGTGTGTGACCATGCCATACATCTCACTTACTATTTGACATATATTTAACTTTAGATATAAAAATAGACTCTAGTCAGCAAGTAATTGTTATTACTTCCTATAGGAAGATAAGAATATCACTTTCTTCTCTATCTGACACCATTTACAGTTCATACAAAGCTATCAGATAGAATTTGAACTTTGGACAAGGTAGCTTTTATTTTACGACCCAAAATGTAAAATCTGAAAGAAAGAATGATCCTTTTTTACTCTTTTCTTGCCCCCTCCAGAAGCAATGCACCATGAGATTAGCAAAAAAATTAAACATTGGAAATTTTTTACACTGTTTTCTTTTCCCTTTGGTTGCATTCTGTAAAAAAGCTTTATGTTTTTACTGAAGTTTTAGAACAGATGAAGCATTTAACACCAGTGTGATCAAGATAAATGATAAGTCTGAACAGTAGTGTTACATCTATTCAGAGTAGAAGTGCGAGTTTTTTAAGACATCTTCAGTTTTCTTGTCACTTATGCAACCAATGTCACTAAAAGCAAAGTCTCCTATAAAATAGGAAATATTATCACTCAATTTTAGTATGTTTCATAGAATTTACTGTGTAATTGCAAATACATTTAATAACTGGTTGACAAACAAAAAAATTTTACATTATTACTATATAAAGTCATGAATCCATTCAATTGAGTACATTATATCATATAGATCATGTCTTTTACCAAAAATTAAGATATTTACTATTGCAATATATTTTACTGGAATTAATAAACAAATTCATGTGCCCTTTAATAGTGCTCTATAGCAAAATACAATTTTTTTCAGGCATAAATAATAAATTCCACTGTTTCCAAGATATTGCTTTTCTTATCATGAATATCCATTGAGCAGTGCTTAACAGCAACACAGTAGTGTTGAACTTGGGAATGCAGCAGACATTACTGCTGTAGAAGAGAAATATATCACTCCAAATCTATGGCAAAAATGTTGATTAAAAACTTGAAAAATGTAGTTCCTTTATTTGATGTGTCAGAGGACACTGCTACTCCTACATGACATGATTAAAACGTGCTTTCGCCTTTGTTTATTAAAATGGTTGCTTCCATCATGTCTGATTTCTTAGTGTGGCTGGGCAATCCCTATTCCATTACCTCTTTAAATTTTCTCATAGAGCTCCTGGTAATAGACTTGTTAGAAAAATAAACACATTTCCATAAGACAACAGAAATGCTGTTAGCTTTCCAGAAAACTTTAACAAATGTACTCCTTCCACCAATTTGAAGAAACAAAATACAACAAATAAATACAAGTAAAACATCCAATATGGATACCACACATAACCGAGTAGGATCTGATGTTAAGCATTAATAGTTTGTGTTTTGCTTTATACTAATTTTAAGGGAACAAGAAGACAAAAATGCAGACAATTAAAGAAGTTGATAATTCTGGAGGGGGTAGGAAGCAAGAAGAGGTGAAATTAAAATTTTGATTTTAAGATGTTACTTACTTTTCTTGCTTGTTTACACAATGTTCATCTAGGCTTTAGTACGCAAAATTCAGTGAGAACAAACCAAATTCTGCTACTCTACTGAAGATGCTATTTTGTTTCTATAGGTGGTTTCAATTTAGAATTTCATTGAAAGTGATTAGAAAGATTTCACACAAAAGTCTTAACACCGATGTGGCCTAAAGGATTGTTAAATTGCTTAAATATAAATGATGTCTCAAGTACTGACAAGAATTCCTCAAGTATACCTCTCAGATAAGCAGCAGTGACAGGAGAAAATATCTGATTCTACTGCAAAGTTAGACAGCTCTGTTTAAACCATAAAGGTATTGTCCTCTGCATTTCTGGTAGGGATGTTGTATTTTGGCTATGCGCCTATCTCTAATAAAGTCATAACTCACAACATAGAATGAAATATTTTTGATATGAAAATTTAGGTCTAGTATATACTGACATATAAAAGTACTCTGATATGCCATTCCCATCAATGCTAATTGTGATTTCATTAACCATAGGCAGTATGAATCTTACAACAGCACGAGAAAGTGATGCTGACAGAGTAAGGAAAATCTTTAAAGTATATTAAATTCCTCCTAGAAATCTTTAGTTGTCAAAGTGCTGGTTCAATAAGGGCCTAATGATCAAGTCAAAGGAGGTCATTAAGAATACATGAATTGTCACCAAGGATATTAAAAAAAAACTGCCTTGAGGTGATAAAAAAGATCTTTTTTGGTTAGTATGAGTTTTGCCTACTTACATTTTAAAATATTAGTCTACAATATTGATATCTTAACGACATACTTACTCTTAACAGAATTATTTCTCTGTTGTTCTGTAGAGGGTCAAACTTTATGAAAAGGAAGAAGAAAACATTAAGCAACAGTTTAACTGTAAATGTTGACATGGGAGAGACCAAACAAATTAATATTTATTTGGCATATGCTCAAAACCAAAACACACACACACAAATCCACCTCATTTCCCCCAAACCCAAACCATTACCACCTCAAAAACATACCTCAACCCACCCTCAAGTTCACATGAATTCTCATCCTGAAGTTAAATTTACAGAAATATACTAGTTTAGTTTCTTAGAAAGTTTCTTTTTTCTGGGTGCTGAGAAGGGAAATCAGCCATTTGTAAACACTTCCATCCAGAAAAAAAATACTATTAAGACCATACATTAGCAATGTACAAAGAGAATTAAAATACATGGTCATCATCACAGACTGAGTAGAATTTTAATACGTTACTTCAATTTCTCAGTTATCTCAGGCTCTACAAGCCATTGAAAGAGGATGTAGATTTATCTTCTCATAGATAGAAAAGATGCAAAAGACAAATGAGTTTTAAATTTCATACATGCTCATTTTATTAAAAAAATTACCAACAGAAAACAAAGTGAAATCTTTGTCACTTCCTCCATCCACTCTGCATCTGCATGAAACCAGAGTCCTACTTCCTACAGCCTGATCAAGATCACAGAATCACAGAATGTTTAAGGTTGGAACAATAACTGGTGGAGTTATCTGGTCCAACTTCCCTTCTCAAGCAGGGTCTTCTTAGAGTGCATTGCACAGGATTGATTCCAGGTGGTTCCTGAATATCTCCAGTGAGGTGAGACTCCATAACCTCTCTGGACAAACTGTTCCAGTACATAGTTATATACAGAGTGAACAAATTCTTCCTCATGTTCAGGTTAAACTTCCTGTGCATTAGTTTCTGCCCATAGACTCTGGTCCCATTGCTTGACACCCCTGAGAAGAGCCTGGTTCCATCCTCTTGACGCGGTCCCTTCAGATTCTCATATACATTGATGAGGTCCCCTCTCAGTCATCTCTTAAGGCAGAGCAGGCCCAACTCTCCCAGCCTTTTTTCTTAAGAGAGGTGCTCCAGTCACTTAAACCTCTTTATTGCCTTCTGCCAGACTCACTCTGGGAGCTCCACATCTCTCTTGCTCTGAGGAGCCCAGAACTGGACACAGCACTCAAGGTGTGACTAATCAAAATAGATCAATTGATGCTACCAATATTTCACTTGTTATGGGTTAGGGACTGAGACTTATGCAATTTCATGACACCAAATTTGAAAATAAGCAAGCCATATACTAAAAATCCAAACATTTTAGAATCTCCTAATTAATTTGGGAATCAATTATTCTCCAATAAGATTTTCTTAAGAGGACAATATTTCTAGTTTATCCTAGTGAAATCTGATATTTTGAGTTTCATTTGCTCCTACTTTAACCTTCTCTGTCCTTTTTTGCAATTCTCTACCAATCTTAGAAAAAAGAATGTGTTACACCTGAGTCTGAACAAACCCCATTAGTTTTTATTTCCTTTACAGAAATAAAACCACAAGTGTTATTTCTGAGTCATCTGCAAAAAAGAAATAGACAAACAAGAACTCTCTCCAAACTTTTTTTTTTTTGTCTGTAGTCTTTCTTCAGTTACTATACAATAAGGTTTTGTAAATATTATCCCTTTTTCTTACTAGGATAACTTAGAAAGGTACACTTCCTTTTCTCTCCTGAATACTCCCATTATTCTCTTCAAGAGTTCATAAAAAGTGTTTGGTTCACATATTCACAGTTAATATATGTGAACATAAGTGCCTTGAAAGGATGTGGTTTGTTAATAAGAGCCTGTTTTCCTTGCCCTGCTTGCAGCATTGAAGATAAGGTAGAGACTTCTCCAACGAGAAAAAAGATGACATTTGACAAGGGCTGGTGAGAAGATCAAGCAGGGGAGAGGGGCTAGAAGGAATAGTGAGAATCACAGATAATGTGTGTAGTTTTCCGAAACACATAATTCAAACATGTAGCAGTGAAAGGGGAGATATGCTTACAGCTACTTTGTTTCTATTCTTTGTCATTCCCTCCATTTGTTTTTTTTTTTCCTGAAAGCTCCTTGTTTCAATTCTTGTTCTGACAAGAAACTAGCTTTCTACAGTCAAAGCTGTCTGATGCAGAGCATTTAGAGACACATTGAATCATATCACTATCCCTGAAGAAGAAGATAAATTCTTGTCTTACTCTAGTATATAGAGCCCTTCCTTCCTAATGATGGAGAGGAAATAATAATAAAGAAAAACCCTAATTTCCACTGTGGGATAGTTATTCTATTAGAGAAGATTTACCCTCACTCTGACTCCTTTTGCAGCCCATTGAATCCATTCCAATTTACCTTATCCTTCTTTCTGTCTACCTGAGATGATGACCTTCTAGGCAAGCACATTCTTCTACATCTAAAACATATGGGAAGGGTGGTAGGTTGACCTCTTCCCATGGCTCAGCCCCACACAGCCTCTTGCTCACTTCCCCTCAGCGGGACTGGGGAGAGGATCAGAGAGGCAAAAGCTAGAAAACTCATTGGTTGAGATAAAGATAGTTTAATAGGGAAAGCAAAAGCCATGTACACAAGCAAAGCAAAACAAGGCATTAATTCCTTACTTCGCATGAACAGGTAATTCTTCAGTCTTTTCCAGGGCTTCATCGTGTTGACAGCTACTTGAGAAAACAAATGCTATTGCTCCAAACATCCCACTTTTCCCCAGCTTTTATTGCTAAGAACAATGATGTCTGACATGGGATATAAATCAAAAATATATATATAATAATATATAACCTTGTTAAACATATTTTTTTTCCCCCCCAATTCAACTCCAGTTCCAGAATTTCACCTAGAAATCTGAAAAACTTTGCTTCTAAGGGACTGTGTGTATAACTCCTTAGAAGAAGCTGATACTACAGAGTATCCATATAAATTTCTCTCCTCTGAAATACAGTCTTGAACTTCTCTTGAGATGTCTTTTCTCTCAAAACCACTCTAAGATAATATAGGTGTGAAGAAGTAAATTCACAGTAGCTGCAGCTGGTGTTTTGAAGTTCAGCAATGCCCATTTTCTTCAGACATGAACTAGGAAAATTTAAAAAAATATAATTTAAAAAATTACTAGAGAGATGACACTCACAAAAGTAATGCAGTTGATGACACTTCTTAGGTGTCCAACCTCTCCTTTCATCAACAGTAGATAAAGAGGTGCATCATCAGTAACCTGATATTTTAACAAGAGTTTTACCTGCAGGAATTAACTAGTATTAGCAAAATACATCATCAGTAGCAAGGTATAGGTTAATCTGCTTTCATCAGCTGAGTACACATGTGGAAGAGGAACATTTTGTTGCTTTTATTTCAGTAAACATTTAAGAAGTTTCAGTTGCCAGATTCCTTGGTATTCAATCACCTGAGATGGTTGTGCACACCTCTGATTTCTACTACCCTCTTCTCATGTCTCTCTACATAATATTTAAATTGGATTTTGTTTGTTCATGGGGTTTTCTTTAGTATTGCAGAACATAAGGTATGATTTTGAAATGTGACATGTGACATGTGACATGTGACATGCTTGTGTAGTAGATAATAAAGTGGAAGATCATTATATGAACTTTCATCAGCTGCCAGTAAGATGCTTGCAGATTACTCAATCACTTTTATAGGTTCTCTTGTCTTCTTGCTGATACCTACTGATATTGCCATTCTTGGACAGAGCTCCACTGAAGAAAGACACAGTCTCTGACTACTTTAATTTTCTGACCATCTACAGAGAATACTTCGCACTGTACAAGCTGGTCCAACTACACACTACTCTACACAAGTGAGACCTAACAATTAAAGCAATTAGAGAATGTGCAGTAGCTTTTGGATACTGTTGTAAGAGATACAGTAGAAGAAATTCAACTACATAGCTTTATAACTTTTTGTCTCATTTCTGCTTTTAAGCAGTGTTGCTGAGCTCTTTTGTTAGTGACTTGTTTTCCTGCTTGTTGAACACTTATAGGGGAACGTATTAAGGAACACATGCAGTGATATGTAGAAGTAGCTGTTTTTCTGGACATCTGTCCTAATGGTACAACATAACTCCATCACAGAGGTATAGGATAAATATATGTGCACTACAGTTAGTTATCAGTTGCCTAGAAACCTTTCTTTTATTCTGAAATTTTGGTGACACTCTGAACATTACCAGTTGAAATGGTTAAAGCTTGTCTCTGAAGTACTTAAAGCAAAGAGAAGCTTAACCTGGTGAAAAAGTTTTCCCTCCAGAAAAAGTCATACCACACAAGTTCTGTTACAGATGGAAAATCTATTACACAGATCTAATTGAAAGAAACACTGAAAAAAAAAATCTGTAAATTTGGACTGGTAAATAATCTAACTTTTGCCATTATTTTTGCATTACAACAGAACAAAAATATTGTGCATTGTAAAAGGATTTATCTGGTACTTGAATTTCTTTTTGTATAAAACAACAATCAGAGACAAATCTGTTGGGTTTAGTTTTTTTTTTCCTTGTGATCATTTCACCCCATTAACTTCTCTTTTTCCTAATGTGATCTAGCTTTCTAAGATTAAGTCTTCAGATATGGACATGTGTGTTGAGAAACTGGTCTCTAAAGGTTATGTATGTATATATATGTATGTATATGTGTGTGTGTGTATATATGTATGTATGTATGTGTGTGTATATATAGATATTAATATATATATAATGGCCAATCTTCGCAAACGAAGATTTGGGAAGGGCTCTCCCCATGTGGGTGTGCCCTTCCAGCCTGCGCAGTGGATTTTTTAGGTGAGGCACAGCGTGCGCAGAACTGGCCCCACCGTTTAAGTCCTAAGGTTCATTTGCCAGGGCCGAGCAAGCTTGGACAGTGACAGTGAAGTCCTTAGGACTGTCTACAGCACCTGGTACTAACTGGGGCTGACCCTGCTGAGCATCCGAGATCTGACAGGATCAGATGGCAGGGAGGCATTGAATTGCCGGGGACGGTGCGTACTGAGACTCGAACTCACAACCTCGGGATTCGGAGACGGGAGTGCTCTCCACTACACCACAGGACCGCCCCTAATATATATATGTATAACCATATGAACCTTTACATATATATCTAATATATATATTCATGTATTTCAATACAAAAACTCTATGAACTTTTACAAGTTAATACAAAACACAGGAAATGCTATGTTTTTTAGAATAAAAGGAATTTTGCTTTTCTCAGGCAAATAATAAAGGTATTTAATTACCACTTTCCTCATTTACTTTGCAGTGCCATGTCTAGACTAAGGAATAATAAAAAAATAATTTAAAAAATCTCCTTAGTACAGCTAGGGCTGAATAAGGCCAAATCTTTGAACTTCTATATAGCATGTCTGGAACATATCCTTCAATGTTAGAGTCCTTTCCTGCTTTCTGGTATTCTATGGGGGCAGGCAACTGAAGTTATGTACTGTAACACCTTCTGAAGTTTGAAATTTTAATCAATTTAGTAAAATGCATTGTTACCTCATCTCTTTGATATGTCTACTTGTACATAATAGTTTCTAGCAAGATTGGTCATATAAATGATTACTTTAAATTCTAAATTGCCATAAAAATACATCTTGAAATATATAACTGAAATATTGTGGGAAGGCAAAAAGTTTCACTATGTTAAGTAGGTCTGGACCAACTAGCTAGAGAAGGTGAATTATTTTTGAGGAGTTTTCAGTATTTTTCTGATAAAGTGCTCAGAAAAAAACTTTGCAATAACCAAGTATTATAGAATCGTTTTACAATGACCTGTGTTGGCAGCCCTGAGTGTCTTTTTGATTTATTTTTAAAAGAAATTTATTTCCTGCAGCAAATAGATGAGAGCCCATTCTAGAGAGAAACTTCCTTCCACCTGGTAAATAGAAATGAGATGAGATATTGTTTCAATCACCACTTAAACAATTTGTGGGGGCGGACACAATGTGGTTATGTACAGCTTGACCTGAAACGGTTGTTCTCGAAGATTGAAAATAAGTGCACCACTTACAGTCACATATTATAGCTGGCATAAGAAGCATCCAGGCTCACGGAGGGTCCCTTCAAAAAGCTCTATATGGTGACAACAGCACTGCTTCTTATCTCTTATCCAGCAGGATTCATCTGAACCATCTCAGATTGAATCATGGAAGTTATAATGGGATGAATTCAGAGAGGTCAAGCCCAGGGCATATAACAAGGAATAGAATTCTTGTAGCTACCATTTTTCTTCTGATTTATAGAGCTTTACATTTTGATACTGTAAAGCTATGATCCCACAAAGACTGCTGCTCCCCTCTGTATGGCTGCTAGGTGTATCTTCTCAGAAGTATACCTATACTAAGCTTTCTTGTTCTTCTCACTGTTCTTTTCCTACTATGAAGGCAATATTGAACAAAGACCACCAAGGTTTATACCTCAAGTTTGTAATATATAGTGTTTTCCTAGAACCATCATCACTGACCCTAGGTATAACATGAGAATCACCTGTAAAGAAATCTGTTGGGGAGTATGTTTGCTGAGAGTGAGAGATGGAAAGGCTCCTAGACCTTAGTATGGAATCACTTTCCTCATTGCACCACATAAGGAGAGCCAATATACATGGGAAAAACTCCTGAAATGTATTTATGTGCATAAGACGTTGAAGTATTTTCATAGTTTCATTTTCAAACAAAAATTAGATAGAAATCCAAAGTGGTCTGACCAGTGAGATGAAGCCCACTGATAAAATCACGAAATTGTTAAGATTGGAAAAGACCTCTGAGTTCATTGAGTCCAGTTGTTAACCCAGAACTGTCAAACTGGCCACTAAACCATGTCCCTAAGCATCACATCTACACACTTTTTAAATACCTCCAGGGTTGGTTACTCAACCACTTCACCTGGTAGCCTTTTACAGTGTTTGACTACCCTTTCAGTGAAGCATTTTTTCGTAATATCGAATCTAAACCTCCCCTGATGCAACTTGAGGCCACTTCCTCCCATCCTGTTACCTGGAAGAAGAGGCTCACCCCCACTTCACTTAAGCCTACCTTCCTGTAGTTGTAGAGATCACTAAGGTCCTCCTTTTTTCCCAGGCTAAAAACCCTCAGCTCCCACAGCTGTTCCTCATTATCTCTGTCTTCCAGACCTTTCCCCAGCTTTGTTGCTCTTCTCTGGACACACTCCAGCATATCAATGTCTTTCTTGAAGTGAGTGGCATGAAACTGGACACAGGGTTTGAGGTGGGGCCTCACCAATGCTGAGTACAGGGGGATGATCACTGCCCTGGTCCTGCTGGCCACATCATTTCTGATACAGGCTGGGATGCCATTGACCTAGTTGGCCACCTGGGCACAGCACACTGTTGGCTCATGTTCAGCTGGTTGTTGACCAACACTCACGGGTCCTTTTTCACCAGGAAACCTTCCACCCACTCCTCCCCAAGCCTGTTGTGATGCATGGGGTTGTTGTGACTGAAGTGCAGGACCCAGCAATTTGTCTTGTTGGACCACATACAACTGGCTTTGGTCTACCAATCCAGCTTCTGCAGAAATAACTGCAGATTCTTCCTGCCCTCCAGCAGATTAGCATTCCTGCCTAACTTGCTGTCCTTTGCAAACTGATTAAGGGTGCACTCAATTCCCTTGTCCAGGCTGTCAATGAAGATAGCAAATGGGACGAACCCCAATGCTGACCCTGGGGAACACCACTGGTGACTGGCCGCCAGGTGGAGGCAGCGCCATTCACCACCAGTCTCTGGGCCCAGCTATCCAGGCAGGCTTTATACCCAGAAAAGAATATAGCCATCCAAGCCATGGGGAGCCAGTTTCTCCAGAATGCTGTGGGAAACAGTGACAGAGACTTTATTAACATCCAGGTAGACATCTACAGCCTCTCCCTTCCCCACAGAGCAGGTCACTGTAAGACTTCAAGTCTCAAACTATGAGCTCACCAAGGGAGTTTTACTTTAAAAATATACAAGGCTGCAAAAATATCTGCCCTCTGGACATATTAGGACAGCCTTTGGTTCTTTAACACCTTAAGATAGAGCAAAAGAGAAACATTACACATGTTTTCTCAAGAGGTACTTTACTTGTAAAGTTTAGGAAATGAGAGATGTTGGCAAAAGCTTAAAGGGTAACATAAAAGCAAAACAAAGCATTCCACCAAACATTGACTTAGCACATGCTAACCCATACAATTTGGTAAAATCCAACCCATTCCATCCCAAGCTACCCAAAATATTAAGCAAGGAGATTAAGAGAAGAAGGAGTAAAGGAATAGAGAGAAAAAGAGAAGGTCATAGCTACAACCAGAGTCCTGTGAAAGTCTAGGTTCCAAGTGACTACATGGTGCTCTCACTTTGTGAGTCAGTCTGAGGCTGGATGTAGGTGTGCTCCTGGGCTGCCTTTGACTGATAGCTGTTCTGGGGTTGCTCCAGGGGTCTCACAGGAGCTGAGATATGGGCTATGGCATTATCTCACCTCTGTGAAATTCAACCTATCCCCTCCACCCCCTTCACACATATACAGTTGACAGTCATCCTGTCGTAAAAGGAGATCAGCCCAGTCAAGCAGGACCTGCCTTTCCTAAACCCATGCTGGCTGGGCCTGATTCTCTGGTTGTCCTGCATGTGCCATATGAGGGCTGCAAAAGGGAGAATTTTTCTTGTTGAGGATGAGGAGGAAAAGGAGTGTAAAGAAAGAAAAGTATCATGGTCTAAGCATTTGAAAAACTCAACTGAAGTTCTTTGAAGTGGAAAAGTGGGAGAGAGGGCAGTCCCAGAATGTAAATCCAGTGCTATCCATACTTTGCCTTGTTGAAGATTCTCACTGACCTTTAGCCCAGTCTTCATGCCATTCTCAAGGATCTAGACTAACAAATCCTGATAAACTAAAATCAAAACAAACTCTCTGCAAGGCAAAAAGAGCATGTAGCTTGCAGAAAACATATGAAAATGCCAAAAGCACATGTTAATTATGGGGTATACTGAAGGCACCCATGTGATTTTTCAGGCTCAGTCACTGAGCTCACAGTTATGTGATTCAAGACAGTAAAGGAGCAACAAACCACGGCTGTGCCACAACTGGCTTGTTACAAACCAAAGCTGCTAGTCACAGATACTCTTCATTGTCGTTATCTTTTCACTAGACACCAACTCTTTGTGGTTGTTTCTCTTTTACCTTCAAAACCAGGTTCTACATAGGAATAAGTGTACATAGACACTCACAAAAGAAAAAATAGTTGAAGGAGAAAGTGTCAACTCTATCAAAGTGTAATTAATTTTTCTTATTCCAGTCAGTAAGACTAGCCTACAACAGAAATTTTAATTCAAAAAAGTTAAACATTGTAGATAATATGCCACCTGTAGATAAAAGAATGACTTAATAATAACAATTATCTATTTTTTTTGCTTTTTTTCCCATACAAGAGCAGCACTGTTCTCAGGACCTACAAAATCCTTCACTTGTACCTGCCCTCACCTCTTTCAGCTACCCAGGAAGAGAGACTCTGCACCCTGCTTGTACAGATATTGAGATAAACAACTGTTCATTTTCCAGCCTACTATCGAGTCATTGTCCTGCAACACTAAGGAACCTTGACCTCTGAGAGTGCAGTGGATGAACACACAGCAAGAGAATGTGGGCTACAAAGCTGAATGTCCCACAGCAAAACAGCCACTGACAGCAACATAAATGTTGATATCTCCAGAAATGGCATTGTGACTGTTTACCCTGGAAGACAACTTTCAAATTCTGAGATCAGAAACGTCCAGCACTGATGATAACCTGTATGAACTGCTTATCAGGATGTTCAAGGTCATGGAATAATGCAGTACTCTTATTTATCTTAATAAATGTCAGGGTGACAATGAATGAGGATAGGAGATCCAAAGGTGTCTCTGGTAAAAGTGAGAAGAACGTGTATCTGCATTTAGTCATTGGAAAAAATAAACAAAAACAGCAATAGCCCCCCCCCCCCAGTAAATAAACCAAACCCCCAAAGGACACCGCATTGTGGATAGAAGTGGGAGAAAAAACAGATGGTGCAAAGCCTCATTTACCATGGTGGATATTCTGACCTACTTTGCAGCAGATCTGTAATCCAGGTAGCTTCAAAAGGGGAGTGACCCAATGGACTGAAACCGCCCGCTGTGACCTCAGTGCCAGTGCCAAGGCAAGAGCATGAAGACAGGGGTATCTTTCAACCAACAGAAGTTACTGATCATCTCGATACAGAGAATAATCTAATCCTTCAACAAGTACAGGCTTTAAAGAGTGGTAATTATCTCATTATCAATAGGCTCCAGCAACTCGGCTATACTTAGGCATATCAAGGAGATCCAAGACACAGCTGACACTGGCATCAGCTAAACCAAAGTCCAGGCATACAATAGTCACTGTAGAATCACAGCACTACCATCCTAGGTATTTCCAGCATGTGTTGACATACTTTTGCTAAATCAGACACTAACTGTCGTGAAGCCAAAGGGAAATGGACATAGGCTTATCCTCCAGGTAAACATGACTTCATGGTGTAATACAGGATAATTCTCTTTGTCGTTTCTCTTGACTGAGATGCTGAGAATTATTGGTAAGGTCTGACAAGCAGCAGATGCTTATCCTCGAATATAGTATGATAAACCCTGGTGGATGTAGGGGGAAGAGAGGGTCAAGGTTAACAGGGAGAGCCTCTCGTCCTTCTTAGCGGGTTGCCCCCAGCCATGAACCCGGGTTCCGGCGTGGAGGTCACTGATTAATCCTCACAGAGGTATGGTCAATGCTTCAAACTTTATTGTAGGGCGAGCAGGGTTAATATACCTTCTCAAGCTACCTGTGCATGCAACAACGGCTTACAATTGGCTGAGATTAGCTCAGTTGGTTAAAACTTGGTTGTAATAATGCCAAGGTCATGGGTTCAATCCCCTGTGTGGGCCATTGACTTAAGAGTTGGACTTGATGATCCTTATGGGTCCCTTCCAACTGAGAACAGCCTGTGATTCTGTGAACAGAGTCTGTATGTCCACGCGCCCAAGTCACGATGCTGACTGGACAGCAGGTGGCATCCACGCAGACAGCAACGGGGAGCTCCAACCAATAACGATTGCTTTTCTCCAGCCTAGCGGTTACATTCCTAACCGTCCCACCTGCAAGGACACGGTGTCCTTGACCAAACTGTCTGTAGTGAGCAGGGGGTTGTCCATACAGGCTTCTGTTAAGATGCCATGGCCTGAATCCACGAGCCATGTTCCAACAGGTGGAGATGTACAGACTGCACTGAGATGAAAGCAGAGAAGAATCAATGTGATGTTGAAAACGAAGGGTGGATTGTGAAGGCACAGAATATAGAAAATGGAAGCTCTGTAAAACTAATCAGGTTGAAGGAAGAGGTGTCAGTCTTATGTCCATGAACACAGGTAGAGTCATTATGCCATTGCTTATCCAGTTGTACAGAGGATATAAAGAACTCATTTATGCATTGTGAAATTTGCGGATCCTAGAAAAATATCTGGAGAATCTTGAGTTGACTTACAGCCAGAAAAGTGTACCCCAAATATTCACTATCTTTACTCTTTGGCAAGGATTTCAGGGTTGTTTTACACTGAAGAAGTTATCCTGGAATATAAGACAAATTATAATGGTTTTTAAGTTAAGCAATAATAACTATTTATTTTTAACCAACTGTTCACTGCAGTCCACAATAATATGTTACACCTTATGATTTTTTTTAAACATTACGTCATTTTTTGTCAAATGCATCAAGCATTGGCTTTTTATAACGAGATTTTGTAGGGTAATGACAAGATGCAAATGTATAGAAAGTGAGATTACTTTTAAACATGTTAGATTGAATAAAATTGGAGTTAAAATTGCACTGCCAGTGTTGATTGCAACATTGCTGGAATAGTGCCAAAATACATGCAAAACACACAGCTAAATAATGTCAGACTTTCAAGACTGATTTTGAATTAATTGATTTATATACAGATAGTAATATATTTATATGAGATCTTTCAATACTACTGCCAATGATATGTATCAATCTGGCATTTTGCTCTAAAATGGCTAAGTGTTGCTTTTTAAGCTTTGAATTAATTGGGCTCAGTGGAGCGATAATTCAGAAACTAACCTTTTTGGTAACAAAGTGAAATCAGAAAATAGGCAATAATTTAGTGTTCAAGTAAATTAAAAAAAAATTCTCTAAGCACAGACACTTGCAAAATTGCACCTATCCAGCAGAATAATATCTAATTTAACACAGTTACTAAAGATAAATGATTTTTCCTGATCAAATTATATCAGGATGAATAATTTTATACTAAATAATTGGTGAGCTGGATAATTCAATAAGCCCATTTGCTATGGTTGACTTCCTTTCACAAGTAGAAATTCTGTAATGAGGAAGGCAGTTTTGTCAAAACAGCTGCCAAATGGAAGTAGCATAATAAAAGAAGCCCATTAATCAGAAAATTAATTAAACATTCCGTGTATGTAAAATCTGCTGCATACTGAGAAAATGTGAATGGCCTGACAACAGCATTTGTAACAATTTATTCATTGGAGAATTGTAGGAAACAATCAATGTATCACAGAACTATCCAAATACAGCTATTCTACAGGAAGAAAAGGACTCATTTCTAAGGTTAATTGACTAAAAAAGTAATAGCGAAAAAATAAACATTTCTATTCATTTTGTTTCTAATCAGAATACAAATACTGTAGGGTACCATTCTTCATGTCTTGTCTGAAGTGAAGAGTACTATTAGCAAAAAAGACTAGAGAAAAATAGGAACTAATAGTAATAGTAAAAGCAGTAATATGAGTGGTGGGTATCAGACTGCTGGCAACTCTCAGAATCAAGTAGAATTTTAGTATGAGCTGGGATCAAGATATCCTGCATCATGTGACGCTGAATGAGCTACAAAACCATTTTGGATGCTTGTGAAAACAATTGGCAAAGTGTCTTCATATTTGTTAAAGATGTTGATCTATTCTTGACATTTAAGCTGGCTAATACTCATTTTGAAAGCAATGTTGTTAATTTTCCTCAAAGCTTGAAGCTCAAGATGACATGGTGGGTTTATGACATTGAGAATTTGAATAAAAAATTTTGGGGGAGATTTTATAAAAAAAAAAAAAAGTAGGGCAATAGTCTTAAATCTAATGTAGCACAAAGACAGAATATGGCATGTGGTCAGCATAAAATAGACTTATTTTATATAACTTAGTATTAAACAGCATAATTTTCTCCTTAAGGGGAACATCATACTATTTGGGGAATTAAAATGGAATTTCGAGATGTTTGCTCCCCTATTTTTGATAGATCTTCAACAGATGTGCTGCAAAACCATTTTTTATGGGAATAAGAAGTGCCCTAATTTTCTCAGCTATATAATCACAGAAGATTACAAACAAGAGTTCCAAAAGCTTTTAATGAATTTAGACTCTCTCGCTGCTTTGAAAATCAATGAAAGTAAAACAGGTAATGGCCTTAAGCACTTTCCTTATATCTGCATAATTGACTTTTAAATAAATGAAAGAAGTAAACTTCATGGCCTCATATGCAATGTCTGCTACTTTTAAATAACATTCAGCATAACTACTTTTTATTTCATATTCTTTGTTTCATTTTTAAGTCAGCACTAAGCAGAGACAAGATAATACAGCTGGGAGGAATCCCAGGTCCATGATCCTTATGAACTGAAAATTGCTCTGGCTTTAGGAAAGCACTATTACCAATACAGTACTTTTGAAATTCGCTTTCTTTTCAGCCCCAGATGTTCTTTTCCATGCCATGGATTTGATTTGAAGTAATAAGAACTTTTCTGTTTATAATGGTGTGTTTGTCTGTCTGGATAGAATACCTAAATAATTTTCTGTGCTGCATAACTAATTGAGTGATCCAAGTATATTTATGTAGTATCATATACAGAAAAGGCTAACTCAGAGGTATATGGAACAGATTAAATTTAATATTAGAATAATTTTTCCCTCCACATTTTGTTATGGGACATGATTTATGCATAGGTAGGTAGTTCCTATATATTTTCTCCATGGAGGTCAAGATCATGCTAAAATAATGTAAAATCACCTCATTTCCTACAGTTTATTTTATTATTACTGCTGGATCAGAACAATAGGTTATTGAAAATTAATAGATTATGGGGAAAAAAGCTATTGTGGAGACAAAAAAGCAAACACATTGCATTAATTAGCAATAGCTTTTGTGAATGTGTTCCACTTGCAATATTTTAAAACTGTGTCTCCAGCTGCAGAAATAGAATGTTGAACTGCAGCCATGAAAACCATTGAATCATTCATTAGCTTGCTAGAGGTAGAGAGTGGTTAGTCGACACAGTGGGTTAATGCATAAGCTTTTCAGAGTGGAGCAGAGTTACATCTAGATTTAGGTCACAAGTGAGACACATTCAGTGGTATCAGCTTGCTTTCTATGGATAATTTGTCACCTGTACAGATATATTTTATGATTGACAATCTGTTCCAAAGCAAAAAAAGACAGACATAGCAAGACTATTGCAATTAGGATTAAGAGGCTATGCAAACAGGGATTCAAAGTGACTGTCTAAATGACACCTAGCTCTTTCCAAAATATTATTGCCCCATTTAGAAAGACGTAAGACAAAGGCTTCCTCACAAAATACAGAAACACTTAAATATGTGGCTTTAGAATAACAGTGGCATTAGAAAAAAATGCACAGAATCACAATTTCATGTGAAGCAGGTAAATGAATCTCCAGAATTTACATCTTTTGGGGTGACCAAAGTAGGCCTGTAGTCTTTAAAATACTGATAGCACCTAACAATACATAAACATACAGCAAAAAAATTACCTATAAGGATTGAGATATGATTAGAAAATCTCTGCCATTGCCACACAAATGAATAGACAGAGTATAGACTTTTTGCTCCACAGGTAGCTTCAAAGTTAGAATAAACAAAGTTGTGCTGCTGGAAAGCCATTGAAGTGAAACTCCTGATGTGCTCAGTTTCAGTATGTTAGAAGGTGACTGTGTGGCTTCTGTGTGTGTGCTCAGGGTGTGTGTGATCTGGTACATGAGCAAAGGAAAAGGACAAATGGAGGTGAGAAAGCAGAAAACAACTTACTGGCCATCAGGAATACTGCATGCCTCCTGTTGCTCAAATGTCAGTCTTTTACATCTCCTCACTCCTTGAGGAAGTCAAGATAACTACACAGAAATGAGAAGGACTATTTTGTTGTATCATTTGTATACTGAAGCATAAGATGATTTCACAACATTCAGCTTCAGAAAAGGGAGTTTGAAATCACAAGTCTAGGTTAGCAGAATCACTTACTTCTAGGACACTTATTAAGTACCTAACAGTGATATCTTGTTCCAGACTGCTTATACTCTGAAAGCAGAACCAGCAGAATCAATATGAAGCAGACTATAGGTTGCACCAGAATGTATTGAAAAAAAAAAATGGTTATTGTGCAGTATTGTAAGATGTTTTCATCATATTTCTCAGGACAACAGTCTGCAAGTAACCTGTAAATCTGTGATACTCTGTTCAGAGCAATTTTTGCTTCTACGTCATTATGATACTTTAAGTCACCATAGAAAGGATTAGAAACTCCTAGATTTTCATTTGCAGCACTCCAATATTTACTTATTCCATATTCAAAGGCAAAATCACTGCTCTGTAGTATTCTTCTATCATTTATTATTTAACAATTTGCTTGTGAGCTTTGAGTGGTATCTAGAGTAATACAAAGCTTGACAAGTTTAAAGTTTTAAAAATTTATTTCTCATCTTATAAGACCTTAAAATTAAGGTTCATGAGGCCAAGACAAATTTTGATTTTTTTTTTTGAAGTGTGCAATTGGATTAAAATGTTAGCCACAAGTTTGTGAAAGAAATACCCTACTAAGTGGCATGCTTTTATGATGGATTCCTAGCATGAAGTACATATTCTGTGAAGAAACATGTTTGCTTTTTTATTCTTTAAGAGGAAATTTTATTTTTTAGTTCACTTGCAAAATGCATCAAGGTAATATCCTACTAAGAAAATATCAATATAGAGAACAAAGGTAAAGAATCCATGGGATAGCTCGTTATGTCTCTCTCCCTTATGTTTGAGGCACTATTTTGGAGAATAAAATGAGCTTTGAGGGTTCTTAGTTCAAAGTGCTGGATAAAGTGCAGAAAAAGCAGAGTTTCATTTTTAAATACACCATGATGCACATGCTTCATTTATTTACTTGTCCATCGATTTGTTATCGTCATTACTCATACAGTGAGGTATCAGCAATGGTTTAGGCCACCACAGTGGTCACTGATAAGAAGTATATTCCTATCTGTGAATTCTGAATAACTTGTTGACACAGTTGGGAAAACAGATGTTTATTTAGGATGTTAAAGCAAATCTTCTAAGTGAAATAGATGAATAACTGTATAGAAATGCAGAAGGGAGGTAAGTTAACTGATGAGTACATTGCTTTAAAAAAAATGAAATCCTTGCTTTCCCCTCCATCTTTTACCTTAATGTTGTCAGGCATTCTTCCAAAAGTTGGAAAAGAAAGGGAAAATATTATTTTCAATATCAAGACATCTCTTTCCTCAGTGTGCTTACCTAAGGTGCCTCAATGTTTTAACAAACTTTAAATATTATTCATGTTTTTCCTTAGAAACCAAATTGCTTTACATTTACATAATTAATTAACTCTTAATTAAAAGCATGATTGAAGTATATTGTGTTTCATGATCTTTATTGCCTACTGTTGCCGGAACTAACCCTAACAGTATTCTATAGCATTTAATGAAGGGGTTTGAAATATTTTGAGAAAAGAAATGTTCCTGAAAAGGGTCAGGTTCTCGTAACAGCAATAGCAAGACAAAATGGAGTGACATGTAAATAAAAAGTATTGCAAAAAAACATTGAAAAGCAATGTGTTAAACCTTCCTTAATCTAACCTGTCTTAATTTTGGAACTGCTTAACATCTGATAACTTATTTTTGCAACTATGATGTTCCCATAGCAAATAGATGTTTGTTAGAATTTTGTCATGCAGTCTAAAATAATTGCAGATGACGTAGAAGAGTTTTGATTCAGAACTTTTATTGACATGCTTATAATATCTCAATAAAATAGAAAAGCATTTCCAATATGCATTTGTCCTTCCTTCACCTTCCATTTTATCCCTGACTGCATGTATAACTGTATTTAAAAATGGCAAATCTTTCATACAAATCTAGAATGAGCATTAACTGGGGGAAAAAAATGGGCCCTCTCCTCTCTGAGTTCCAAGTTAGAATATCTGAGAGATCCCCATATGGGAAACACATCACCCACAGTGGAGCAAGCAAGGGAAGAAAATGGATCAGTCATAGTCATGCTTTTGTCCTAGATAAACAGGAACTCATAAAGACTTCAGATCAGTTCCAGGAGGTTTGAAAAATAGACAGCAATGTTGTGTCTCAGAGAAAACAGGTAAGTGTTAAAAAGGCTGGGCAAAACAGTCCTTTGCTTTTAGATTATTTCCATAAAATCATCATCACCCCTTCCCCTCACCATCATTCTTCTAAACAGTAGCAGCTAAAGGGCAGGCACTGGCCACTCAGTGGTCCAAGAAAATGAAATGGGTGATGGCTGGGCGAGCTTTGCCTTTGTGGGACTGCATTATTTCCCAAAATATTTTCAAAGAGCATTCAGAAAAGGAGAAACACTAACTTCCAGCAGTCACTCTCACAGCAGAAACCCTTTGTCTGCTTCTTCCATCTCCTAGCAGAACTCCTCTACATGAACCAATGTATTCTCCATCCTTTTCACTGAAACATGGTCTGGCCAAACTTCAGCTGCTTCCACATCCACTCTTCCTTCTCTTTGGTCTCCAAACTGGGCAGCATGCAGAGGGGAAAACCTGTGCTTTGCAATCCTTCTACCTTGGGAGATTTCCCACTGCAACAAACACAGTTTTCACCACCACTGGGGAAGGGTGACATGTCAGAGTTGTTGATTATGAGGTCTCCATTAGCATGGTAACCTGTTTGGTGAGTAACAATGGGGCAGCCTTGTGTACATCACCAAGCCCCAGGTTTTGTCAGCCATGGATGAAAACCCCATTCAGGGCTCAGAGGTCAAGTGGAAAGCAGATTAGCAAAACCTTGCAGCCAGGAGGGCCAACAGTATCCCAGGGTGCATCGAGAAGAGTGTGTCCAGCAGGTTGAGGCAAGTGATCCTGCCCCTCTTCTGGGGTCTAGTGAGTCCATATCTGAAGTAATGTGTCCAGTTCTGGGCTCCTCTATACAAGGAAGAAAGGAGCTATTGGAGAGGGTCCAGTGGAGGGCCACAAAGATGATTAGGGGTCTGGAGAGACTGTGGGAGCTGGGCCTGTTTAGTCTAGAGAAGACTGAGAGGGGATGTCATTAATGCATATAAATATCTTAAAGGTGTGTGCCAAGAGGATGGTGCCAGACTCTTTTCAGTGGTGCTCAGAGACAGAACAAGGACCAGCAGTTGTGAACTAAAACACAAGAAGTTTGTCTTAGTTTTGAGGTGAAGAACCAAAATGTTTACCCACAAACGGGGGAGAGTTTCTTCCACAATAATCATGTCACCCTTTATCAAATTTAAGAAAGGGAACTTTAATCAGAAAATGGATATAAGAAGGATAACTGTTTTTAACTGATATATATATATATATGTATATGTGTAGGTATAGCTATAACTGTAAACAGACCAGAACAAACTGCTTCCCCAATACAAGAAAGAAAAAAGCAAATGAAACACACTAACAACCAAACCAGCATGTTTCCTCCTGGAAAAAAGTTATACTTATGGGCAATGTCTGTGTTACAGCCCAGCTGGCTGCACGGTGAGCTCCCAGTCTCTCTCCAGCGAGACAGACAAGCGGTGAGCACTCAGATGAACTCTGTCTCTTTTCCTGTGTCCCTTGTCCCAAAAGAAGGAGGAAAGCTGGAAAGCAGAGAACCACAGCATGTCCCAGAAAGCAGCTGCGACCTCTCTCTCCCGAGTTGCTGCTGCAGCCAGGGTGGGCCGGTCACAACCCAGTAGGCAGCGGTGAGACTGGAGTGGAGACCGAGACCCCAATGCCGAAACCAGGAGCAACAGCAGTGGCAGGGGAAAAAAAACTGGCTTCCTCCACAGTAGCAGCAAGGAGGAGCAGCAACAGCCTCTCTCCCACAGCAGCACACACATCACCAGAGCTGTGTGTAGTCCCCAAGAATAAAAAGACAGTCCAAGCCTGTTTCCCAACCCACTTTTCCCCAGTTTCCCCCACCCAAAATGATCAAGAAGGAATTGGTAGTAGTTAGCTACTTCTTTTGTTAACTAATGGCATGGGGAGTTACTGGCGGGGAGACAATTTACATCAGAACTACAACAAAGTTTCACCTCAACATGAGGAAAAAATCTGTACACTGAGGGTGGCAGAGCACTGGAACAGGCTGTCCAGGAAGGTCATGGAGTCTCCCTCTCTGGAGACACAAAACTCACCTGGACACATTCCTGTGTAATGAAGGGAGTTGGACTAGAAGAACCCCAGAGGTCCCTTCCAAATCTAGAAGTTCTGTGATTCTGTGACCATGAGCAGAACCTCAGTTCTCATCATGGAGTTATCACTTTTTGACTTCCTCAAGGACCTAGTATTTTGATCCCACAGAAACCACTTCCAAGGACAAAAGGGCCATATGCTGTCCCTTTCGGGGTTTCCTTCTGCCTCGTTGGTGCTGTCTGTTGTAGGGATGCAATCTGCAACGGTATGGATGGATCTTCTGGTCCTGGAGTTTAGTCCATTACTTAGGAGAAAATGTGCTCCCTGCCTTCCCTGACCATGTGGTCCCTGAGAACCCTTGAGAAGAACACACAGAGACCACGCGGAGAGGGAGAAGAACAAAGACAGTTTATTTGTGGTCAGGGNTTTTTTTGTGGTCAGGGGTTTATAGGGACTTTGGAGGGATTCAAACCCACCAGTAAGAGACAAGAGGGGAGTTTGGCTCTGGGCCAATGGGAGTAAGGGGATTTACATTCAATAGGAGAGGGCTTCAGGCAACAGACATGTCACAATCTTCGTCCAGACCCCTGAGATTACAGGGTATTCTGGGAAGAAAAAGCAGTGACTTTGCAAAAAGACATTTTACCAGACATTGTGTACATTCAAACAACATTAAAAACATCAGTTGTTAAAGCGTTATCAATGGCTTGTTGATTTTCTTCACAAATCCATTTCTGGCAGGACTTTCTCCATTCTAGATATTGTGAATCAATTCCCACAACATGCAGCTGGAAGAACATCTTCCCAAAGTACAGAAATGAGCCAATACTCAGCATGGCTGATACAGGTGGCACAAGGTTCCCTGATACAACGACTCCTCACCAAGCCCCAGTGCCAGAGGAAAGCCTGATGAGACAGATTTGTGTTGGCCTACAAAATTTGTGCCACAAGTGAACCTTGTGTCAGAGGCATTTTGATGGAAAGTACATCCAGTAAGAAGGAACTTGCCATTCCAGAAACCTTGCACAAAGCTAGAGACACATGTGCTTAGCTTACATGTTGTGTGGGAAAGCCATGGAAGAAAGGAGCAAGGAACTGCAATCTTGTTCACAAGCTGTGACCCTGAGCCAGGAGGTGTTTTGGAGGGTTCATTTTCACATGAAGAAGGACCTTCAGGGAAGAGTGCCACAGCAGGTGACACCTGCAAGGAGTCAGAGATGTCTGTGCTCAGCTTCTATAATCTGCTTATCTAGCACTGGCAGAATGAAGAAAAACAAAGTGCAGCAAATGGGGGCTGATGGGGATACAGCTGTCAGCTGGCAGGGCATGTGCAGGCAGCCACTCCTCGCTTTTTATTTTTTGGGGGGCTACTCTCTCCCAGTGGTGATTGTATCTTAGTAGGGTACAGACTGGGAGTCACATGGCGGGACAAAGCAGAAAACGTGGCCTCTGGATGCCCATAGGATTGTCATAGAGTTTGCCCTCATATATCACAGGGGTCAATCCCTGCAGAGCTCCTGAGGGGGCATGCAGCCAGTGAGGTGTAGGGCTGCAGGTAAGGCCTGGTGCTTCTCCCTGGTCTGAGCAGGATGGGATCCTCCCTTCTGGGATGTGTGCCCTTATGGATTACAGGGGCAACAGGTGCAGAAAGAACACAGCAGGCTGCACTACTGCAGAAAGGGTTAGAAGGGTATTGATAGGATACCAGTGGAGACTGTGTAGGGACCACAGCTGATACCTCAGTGGTGATGATATTAGATGATGAAAGGGATGGAACAAAGAAGAGAAAGACAGTCACTTGCAGAACTCAGCACTGTGGAAACTCATGTCCTTTGGCAATTAGCAATCTGTTCCACTCTCCTCTAGAAAAATTTGAATGATGAACAGGCAGGGAGTTCAGAAGCACATAGAGGAAAACCAGTATCCACTGCAAGGGGTAATCAAGCCAGAGGTTCCTGCTCAACTGGTTATACCCATCAAGGAGAGGAAGTGGTGAGTATCAGCAGTAGGACCCTCCTTTCTGCAGGAGACTTGAAGCACCCATCTGCTGACCTGATAAGCCATCAAGGGAAGTTTGCCACTTACCAGGAGTTAAAATGCATCATATTATAGAGAGGATGCCAAAGCTCCTCAAGCTCAGATACTGCTATTTGTCCTTCCATGTGGATGTAAATGATACTGAAAAGAATGACACACAAAAGATCAAGCTGAACTACAGAGCTCCAAGGGCTAAAGCAAAGGTGATTGGAGCTTGGGTTGTGTAAGGCAAAGGTATATGCAGGTGCAGGTGTCACATACAATCAGCACCTGGCTGCAGGAAGGCCTTTGGCTCCCATGACCATGGGATGCTCTTTGAAGGCAATTCAAAGGTTCTTGCCAAGACATCTTTCCCAATTGGATGTCTAACTTTACAAGATAGAATTAGAACTTGATTTCAGGGCAAGTGTTCTCTGAATCCAGGAAACAAAAGGGTACAGGATGAAAGTAGCTGGGCAGAAGAGCCATGGGGGATTTTCCCATACTCTTGTAGAGTTCACTATCAAGAATAGAGTAGAACTACTAAAATTACACATACCATCCCACAGTTACTACACTCTAAGAAAAAAAAATTATGGATTAAGTCATGTGACAGGACTATGCAGAGTACCTTGGGTCCAAATAGAAGAATTGCCATGTGGTAGAAAGACCTTGTGCTAGGTGTCTATTACAGATCCCTGGATCAGGAAGAAGAGGTAGCTGAAGCTCTCTTCAGATACCTCAAAGCAGCTTCAGACCTACTGGACCTGGTTCTCCCCATGACTTCACCAGCAAGAGTTGCTTGAGATACTGCAAAGAAACACAAGCCCTGCACACCTGAATCAGAATAATCACAAGGAGCAGATCAAGCTGAGTTCTGTCTTAATGGAGTCTTTTATCACTTGACAACAATCATTTGATTGTCTTACTAAGAAAGAGAAGTGGCTTCCATATTTCTGTATTGTGGATCTCACCAATCTAATCTCTTTTCCAAGCCACCACTTGTGTACTCTTCATCGCACCTGTCAGGAGAGATGAAAAGACCAGAGCAGCACCAGTGACCTGAGAGACTCTGAACCTGTGACTATGTGCAAGGTGGAAGTCTTTCATGTACAGCTATCTTTCTGGAGATGTCCCCTCCAATTCACTGATGTTCAGTCACATTCCCATAATGTGACTCAAGCATAAGTCCCAAGTCCCTAAGGCAGATGTACATCAACTGTTTTTTGCCAGGAGAAGTGGCATCAATTCCCTGTTGGAGACTGTTGAGAGATGCAAAGGGGCATAAGGGACCAAGCTGTGATCTGTGAGAGAGAAAAAGGGTGTGTGTACCCTTGTCATGAAGGTACTTTTAGGCTCTGCCTTGTTTTAGACTCCTGCAGTCCTGCTTAGTGAGAGAAAAGAGCTCAGACTGAGGAATGAAAGGAGTCTAACACAAACTAATGTTGAAGATGTCCTCATTCAGGGGGAAAGAAGGGATAGAGAGATGAAGAAAGGGGACATAAGGTATATAAAGAAAAGAAGAAGTGAAAAATGAAGAAAATCTGTAACAGTAATCTCTTACTCATATACAGTTTTATACTAACCTTTTTTAATTGGTCTCTCTTTCCAATGCCATACCTAATTATTGACACTGGAAAGAAAGTGAGGACAGATGTCACAGCTGACAGAAGTCAGCTTTTGCTGACTTTTCATGTGCATAGTCAAGCAACACAATAAGTGCATCATTGCTTTTATTTAAAAATGAAACCCCTAAAGATAAGGGTGAGGAAAAAAAAAAAACCAAAACAGAACTCAGAAGTTCAAGATAGGTTTTAACCCTGACAAAGTAGGAGGTGGACATGCAGCAGGGGGAACAGATCACTTGGTTCCCCAAAGTTTTATTTTGTTTTCAAAGTTTCTTAGTGTCCTAGTTCAGCAGGCAGGACCAGTTTATCACTGTGTGGAGAAGACCAAAGCTATGTATTCTACCCCCTCTATTAATTTCCCAAGAACAATGGACCGTTTTCAGCAGCCCAGGGTACACCTGACTCCTCAGGGTGTGATCTGGGTGTGAAAGAAGCCTGTGAGTTAAGAGCTGTGATAACTCCCCTCCAGGGAGTCATTAGCACCTTCACACCCAGCCTGAAGTTTCATGTCTGCTAATGGGCCTTCAAAGATTCCAAAATACCCCATGACTCACAGAGTCAGATGACCCGTTGTGTAACTCCCCATCCTGGGGGAGGGACCCACCTGGACCTGAGGGTACATAACCTGGGAGTTTGAAGACCCTGGGGAACCACTCATTGGATCCAGAGGAGGAGCAGAACCTTGACAGGAGGAGACCACCACTCAACCAGATTGCGACCACCACTCTTGACCAGATCAGGTGCCATCATCTGCACCAACAGGTTTCTCTCTTCCTTTTACTTTGGACTTGGGGGAGCTACGTGGAGTTTGTACCCCAAGGTGCTGGATCATACTTCTGTGTTTTGTGGGTTAAAACCAATTTCTCTTTGTGCCATTGCATTTATTGTAATATTGTTATTAAATTGTAACTTTGGTTTATAATCTCTTTTGTGTCGAGTTCATTTCTCCTGCCAGTTTACCTTTATACTGGCACACTTAGGAATAAGAGATAAAAAGAGACCCAGTTAAAAGACATACAATGTGTTAAAGCATACATAATCCTAGTTCCACTATGAATAAATACTTAGCATATCTTTGGAGTACTGTTCAAACATTCTCTCTCATGGAAAAAGGCAAAGAGTTAAAGCAGTTCACTTTAAAATAGCTGGATGGAAAAGCAGAAACTAAGAATTTTAAAGAACTATTGTCAAATAGCAAAGGAAAAATAATGAGAATGGAAAGAAAAAAATCTCACAAAAACTTGCGCACTGGAAGCATATGTAGTTGCATATTAATGATGGCATCTGTTATGTACTGACTTGAGTTCCCTTAACTACAGCATATTACATAACCACTGTCAGGAGCTTTAAAAGTCTTCCATTAATTTGTGATGGTAGCAATTAGTAAGGAGGATGTTAATACTTACTGGTGCTCAAGCTGTCAATTTAATTTGTATTCTTTGTAAATTCACACAGTTGTTTACACAAGGATATCACTGCATCTAGGCAGAAAACTATTTTTTTTCTTTATGATATGGGATATTCACAGACAAATGACAAATATCCTTGGGAGCAGCTAAGGATATTTTGCTCAGAATAAAATCAGTACTGTGTATAAATCAGTACATACAGAAAAAATAGGATGTTCATGTTTGATAAAGTGTATTTCTGTCTGAACTCATCTAAGGTTTTTTCATGTACATGGTGACACATGTACTCTGTGTAATTTGGCAATGTGAATAGTATGAAGTCTTACTGTTTAGCAGATCTTGGTGAAATACACTTGCTTAAGGAAAAGCCAATTACTCAGAACTGAGAATTCTTTAATGATTTTTTTTAATGAGTTTTTTTGAAACGATTTCTCTGCTCGGACTGTTTGTGGTCAAGAAGTGAGGTCAAGTGACTTGAAGCTACAAGGCATTAAAATATTCTTTTCATGTAAGAATAAAACTCAATAGCTGAATTGACAACGTTTCTATGTCCTGTTTTAGGATTAGTTACTCATCACATTCTAAAGAACACAGTGGAGTTCAAGAGACTGTACAGAACAACATTAGTATTACACAAGGTAGCAAAGATGCACTCTTGTTATTTTCCACTGCAGGTGATGCTGTGAAAAGTATAGCATAGACCTCAGTCATCTTAAAGTTCTCTTGGAGATGGCATCCAAGATGCAGGAGCTGTAGTTAGACCTAGCTAAATGCTTGTTCATTTAACTTGCAGATTCAGTCATCATATTATGGAATGTCAGCTCAGAATATAGTTTTGAGATAGTCATTTGATAAAGTTGCAGTATCATCTAGTATCCTGAATAGTTGGTGGTGTATCAAAAATATTTATAGGTTCATGCATCTATTATAAACACAGTATTACTCTATTTTTAAGATATCTTTGTGTTGAAAATGTCTGCAAATTTTTGTTTATTGTAAATATATGAAAATGAAGATGTACATCCACTTTTGGAATTAGAGGGCAGCAGCTGAGCTATATGAACTATCTTGCATAATATTAAAAGGACAGAAAATTTTTCCAGGGAGAGCAGAGTAAATTCTATCAACTACAAAGAACAGCTATGGGATCTTTTTTATGACCACATAAAATAAAAACTCATACAGGTCTTATTGAAAGACCCATAACACAGTAAACTACATGCTATTCTATTTTTTCCATTTTTTTTAAACTACTAGGTTTAACTGGCATTATCAGAAATTGAACTTTGGATTCTGTGGCACCTATTTCAAGCTTAGCATAAAAACCACAGTTATCTGTTTCCTCTTAGGTCTCCAGGATGTACTGCTTGATAGCACTAGTTAAGCAATATGTGCTGAATTGAAGAGTGTCCCCATCACCTGCAATGGTTTTCATAATCTTTATTTAAATATTATATGCCTTCAGTACTCTAAGATAAGCAGAAATAATNTCAGTTTTAATGATCACTACAAATGCCTTTTATTCCTCTGTGATCATCAGCTGCATAGCTAATGTCAGCAGGAAATTCTCGATAACTGTAGAATAGGAGGACACCTTGAAACAGCTAAATCAAACAAATATAATTATATTGTGGAGCTCATTTTCAATGGATGATTTTGGGAAAAAATGTGTATGTTTTAAAAGACAATAAACAAATGGAGGACTGTCTATCAATGACTATTAAACTTGATGGTCCAGGTGTATTGTCCAGCTCAGAAAATTCCTAAAGTATTTTTTGCTGTTCAGGAATAACACAGGAGTGTTTCAAATAGTTCTCCGTTTCTTAAAATTGTTCCTAAATGACTGCCTTTGGTCACCACAAACAGCAGGATGGTAGGGGGCCAAATAAGGACCTTTGGTCTACTACAAACTCTAAAAGTACTTAATTCACTTCATGGAGCAGGTTTTCAGAAGAAGAATAACCATATAACTGCAGCTGTTCTCTTGATATTTACTGCTGTAATGGTTGGGAATGCACCTCTTCTCTTACACCTTTTTTTTCCAGCTGCAGCCAAAAAGAGGAAAGGAGATAGTTGCAGCACTGACAGGAGGGATGATTCTCTACTGTGTCACAGAACATGGCAGACACAAGCTCACAGACATGCAGAACATTAGTACTACATTAGGTAGTACTGCAATGTATACTATTGTACTATATGCAGTATTGAAACAGTATTTGGAGCCAGGGAGTCCTAAAAAAACAATAGTGGTGTGATGGGATTGACCCACTATTGCTCTGGGTGGTGAATGAGAATACAAGTCTGAACATCCTTCTGCCCTCAGAGTACTGTAGAACAAAGAGTAGAGTCTCTCTCTGTTCTTGGATACTGACAAGTGAAATAAATTTGTTAATGAAGCCATGTGCCATTCTTACACTAATGACATGCAGGAATTTAAATCTGCCCATCCTGTAGCTCATAGCACAGCACATATACACATATTTTGATTTTACAGCTTTGATTATCAGTGTACTGAATCTTGATATTGCATGCCCTTTGCATAGCTCGAGTACCTCTTGCCATACCAGAATTTGACCTGGGTGGGCTAATGTTAACTTGAGCAATCCTATCTGTAAGGAACCAGACATTCTGGATTGCTGTATAGACCTACCCGCAGATCTGCTTCTGAGTATGGTGGTATTCAGGGCCTCAGTGGAAGAACAGCTTCAGCCAACTGGAATAAGTTCAGGAGACAGTCATCAAAATATTGGTGGGGAAAGGCAGGGCCAGGGGTGGGAGGTGATGTGTTGGGGCAGAGAAGCAGTAGATCTTGCTCTGTGGGGAGAGGGGGAAGGACTAGGTCAGGTTCAGTCTGGAAAAGAGGTGTCTTCAGGGGTACCTTAGAGGAGCCCCCCAGCACCTGTGAGGACACTATTGAGGAGAAGAGATGGATTCTTGATGCTGATAAGAAGACAAGAAATAATTGCCATGAATTGGAACAAGAGAGTTTCTGTCTGGATTCAAGGAAGAGCTTTTTTCCCCTGAGGACAGCCCATCAATGGGACAGGCTGCCCAGAGAGGCAGTCATCAGCTGTCGAAGTTTCAATACCCATCTGGATAAAAACCCTGAGCAACCAGGACAGACCTTAGAACTTGTCCTGATGTGAGCTAGAGGTAGAAATGGAGACTCATGAGCAACCTTCCAGTTAGAATTATCCTATGATTTTACATTCCTATAGGTAGGTGTAGCCATTTCAAACTCGATGACATTCACATTCAAATTCACAATTGAATTCATTCGAGCTTTGTTCTTATTGAGATCTGTCAGACCCTAATGTTAGCTGACTTTTTCAGCTTTTCTTCCTGTGAAGAAAGGAAAAACCACACAGACTTTGGTGTTGATGACAGAATTTCAAGTAATGCTTCTACAATTTCATATCTGTGAAAAAAAGTCTTTATCAGTGATTGATGAATGGTGGCTCCTGAATGGCTCCTGTCCAGAGCAACAAAGTGTCTCGGCAATGTAAGGCAAACAGGTTTTGTTCAGTGTAAGTATACTTCTTAAGTCCACATTTGAGGTGCCTGCTCAGATCTGTGTCCAGAACCCTGCAGAGTAATATGTCTGCTTTCTGCAAGGTTCTGGCCAGGCTTACAGTCTCAGAAACACTACAAGTCTCTCAGAGTTTCAAAGCATTTGGTGATGTTTAGCATACCTAAAAATATCCTTTTATTTTTTGTTAAGAATTCAGGCCAGGAAGAAATTTTCAGAAAAAGGAAAACAAAGCAAAACACCCCCCCAAAACAAAAATCTCAAACAAAGCAAACAGTAACAGACTAATAACAACAAATAAGCATAAAAAAAGTTCCTCAAAATGTTCTATTGAATAAGGTATACCACTCACAAAGCCAGTGAAAATACTCTAAGTTTCTTCTGTCACCAGATATGTTATACTTTGAGTATAGAAAAAAAAGGACTTTTTCAGACAAAAATGCTGACTACATTGACAAAACCAAGAATCAAATCTAGATTATTCACTGTATTTTGAAATATTGCATTTCTACTTTTGTTGTATAATTTCTTACTTGTTAAAATATGTTTGGTTTTAATGTTACTATTTCTCTATTTTTTCTTGCTCCTATCCTTTTGAAAATGTGCTCTATATTACCCCAATAATAGTTCTTGTGGATGCTAATGAAACTACCTCTTCGGAAAGTGTGCTCTCTATTTTTTATTAGAGTGGCAAAGAAAAATTTATTCGGTAGGAAGGGTTTGTGGTGCGTTTGGAAATTGCCATTATTTTATATCTCAATAAAACAGATAGAATGGAATTTTTTCTTTCATATTATCTTCAATTCCAAATCTTTTTTATTTAATTGATTTAACAATAGGCAGTGTATGCACCCATGAGCCCATTACCATAATTTTAATAATTAAATAAGTTCTTTTGGCTTTAGAAAGTGTACTTGGATTTTGGTTTTTTTTTATTTTATGTTCTTTTTTCCCATTTAATCTTACAGAAATTTGCTTCAATTCTTTCTGTTCACTGGTTTTAAAATGGAAAAATTCTGCAAAAAATGTGATATTCTTATCCATGGATTAGCCATCTGATACACAGAGAGTAAAGAACTCAAACAACGTATCAACAGTAGAAAATCTATTCCTATAAAAAAGGCTTTGCAGCCCACTTCCAGGAGGGAAGACCTTTTATGGAAAAGGTGTTCCTGGAACACAGGCTGCAGCACACCTATCCTTTGCCAACAATATTAGTCTTTTTGAAATGCAAAGCACTTCATTATCTTGCATTCAAATGAATATATATAATCAGGAGAAAGTCTGAAAAGAGATCCTCCTGATTTTCATGGCAAAGCTCCTGCAACTATTAATGCAGCACTTCCATTTTTCTTAATGCATGTTTTCCTATGCCATTGTTATTAAACTTATTATTGATTCTACCCCAGATTCACAGTAATGGCAGCATAAGTGGATGGCTAGCAATAAAAGTGTGAGTTACAATATGCCTTGACCTGTGAAGCTGTAGGATATTTTAATTATTAACCTTTTTATCTCCATTATTCTAAAATACCTTTTGTATTTAAAGATGATGGCAATATCTGTTTAGATGCACCTTATCCATCTCCACTTAAAGTACACTTCCACTGTAATGACCCACTCCAGTACTATAAAGGAAAAAACTTAGTATGGATGCTTCTACATTAAGATAGAAAATTCTAAGCTCATAAATTCATGCATTAAAACTGCTATAAATTTGAAATTATTATCTAATTGTTCTGTTTATATACTCCTTTAAAAATGCATAAACAAATGTACATAAACATTCCATATGCTCATCATAGGTGGCTTCCATTTTACACATTGTTACTTTCTGAAAGGCTAGATTTCAAAATGTCTTCCATTACTGAATTTTAATCCTAACTTCACTAACCTGCTATGAACATCCTACCTTTGACCAAAAAGAACTTCAAATGCACAAGTCTAATGATATATGCACTGCCTCAGCTGTGTTAACCAAGCATAGCTGTCCTTTGGAGAAAACAGGAAGATACAAACCTCTCAACCTCCCCCCAAACAAACCAATAAATGTATATGCCTGAATCACTAATTTAAATGCACTTGTTTATTTCAACATTTAGTTAAATATATAAAGGGTTACTTTCTCTAAAGGAAATTTTCACATAAGCAAGACTTTGAAGTCTTTATCCCAAGGTGTACACAGATCAGACTGTTTTCAATTTCTAAAATTAACAACCATTGCCCATCACAGTGCTAAAGTAAAATTCCATGCCATCGAAGGTAGCACTTTTGTTATTGTTTTTGTTGTTGCTCAGTCCATCAAGGAGTGCTTTTATTGCTACTCTTTTATTTACTCTAAGCAAGGGCTTCCTGACCTGTTGTTCCCTTAACTCTATGCCAGACTCTGTAGAGCACGAAAGGAGTGGTAGAAAAAAGTGTAATAGCCCTATGCAGCGCTATTGATCTTCATTACGTTTTCTGGAGTGGGATGTACTACCACTGGGACATATGTTGGTCTAGGGAGACTAAGTATATATATATAAATTGCAAATTAAAAAAAAAAAAAGAAAAAAGAGGGTTGAAATAGGGCATTGGAATGTACTGCCAAAGGAGGTGGTGGACTCATCATCCCTGGAGCTGTTTAAGAATAGACTGCATGTGGCACTTAGTGCCATGGTCTAGGTGACAGTGGTATTAGGTCATAGGTTAGACTCAATGATCTCAGAGGTCTTTTTCAACCTAAATGATTCCGTGATTCTATGAAAGAAAAGCCCCAATAAACTAGAAACAGAAAATTATGTTTTAATTTAATTTTAAAAATAGTCTAACAAAGAAGTCGTAGTCTTGTCTGCAAGATAACTGCAGAGTTGACTGAAAATGGCTATTTAAGTATGATTTAGGCAAATTAATTTACATCCTATAATTTTACAATATTCTTTTGTAGTTTAGTACTTTCTGTCTTAAGCTGTTCAAGTTGATGCTTTTTAAGAGCTATAGAACACTGAACTGTGGGCATCCAAAGTGTGAATCGATACTAAATTGCATTGTGACTGAAACATTTAGCATAACATTTTTTACAGGAAAGTGAGAAAAATAGTGCTTTTACAGTTGTTGGAACTATCTTCCCCCTCATTTCATTGGTGTGAGATTTAGATTAGGCTTCATGTACTGTATTTTGTGAAGAACCATTTAACTACACATTTCACAGTGAAGAAAATTAACCTAGACACTATGCTTAGAGAAAAAAAGTAGTGATGTTAGGTACATTACACTGCCTAAGAGCAGAACCTGGAAGAGACTAGTCACAGAATTCTCATCTTACTACTTGTAGGCAACAGATGATAAATTCAGAAGGGGTCATAAAATCTCTATGCCACAAACTTCAGACTGCCTCTGACACTGGGTGGTAGGAAATACTGAAAGAGACAAATTATGTTGCCTTGCTGAACAGAGTAGGAAAATCAAGTATTTTAAAATATTTTAGTTCCATTTGAAAGCAGAGACCTTGTTAGATAATCTTCTTAAACAGCAAACCATGATACCACAAGTCTGTTGTTGAGCGCATTATGTAAATAAGTAAGCATCTTGTATTTTACATTCTTCAAACAGCCACCAAAGTTACACACATACACATTCATAAAAAAGGGAGAGATTCTCTACTTATACATACTTTTACCCGTGGCTGAGTGTCTAGAACTTCTGCCTGACAGCAAGGCATTTTTTGCCTATTCAGTGATCAATTACTTTTGCCTATGACGGTGGTTTCTAGTACCACTAAGCTTTCCTCTGGATGTCTTAGAAATGACAGAACTCTTCTGACTTACCCAGAATTAACTTGCTCAGAAGGTGGAATGTTGCCTGGTGACAGGAATTCAGGGAGAAGTTGAGAGCCTCACTAACAGACTGAAAGAATAAAGCAAGGATGGGACAGAATGTATATTAGCAACAGAGATCATAGGCTTGAGATTAAAGATTAATGCAGGACAATTACTAGAAATAGGATCTTTGACTGATAGAATAGAAACTATGGGTATCGATCAAATATCCCTCACTAAACATACCAAAGGTTTTGAAAAAATTACAAAGAATTTCACCCAGAAGGTGGCTGAGCACTGAAACAGTCTGTCCAGAGAAGTGATCCCAGCACCAAGCCTTCCAAAGTTCAAGAAGAGTTTGGACAGTGCTCTCAAGCACATGATTCTTGGGGCTGTCCTCTGCAGGACCAGGAACTGGATTTTCATTGTTCTTGTAGGTCACTTCCAGCTCAGGATATTCTGTGTTTCCATGATTAAGTATATGGAGATCATCATAACCTCCTCTGAGCTTGGGTAAACAAAATAGCTACCTACAATTATGGGGTGTAAATCATTCTCTGACAGTACTTTTCTTTCCATGTTTCATTGTTGTAAAGAATTTGTTGGTTAATCTGGCATTTACATTCCCAATACTCTATTAGTTATTATTTAAACATTATCTCTAATTTCTAATATCTTTAAAGAATCAATTTACAAGAAAACAAGTTTCTGCTGCCAGTAAAGCCTGTGGCAGACAACCACCAGGAAATGTGCTAAAGAGTAAGGGTGGTAAATTCAGAGAAACGATTGCATGTGAACAGTTAAATGATAATAAAAAAGAGAATGAGTTAAATGATAATAAAGAAGAGAATGAGAACTATTGCATGTGAATAGTTAAATGATAATAAAGAATGAGAATGATAATAAGAAGAGAAACTTTTCCACCTTTTTTGTGGGAAAGTTCACAAACATTTACCCTGGGAAGATGCTGAAAAATATCCTCTTTATATAGCAGCAACAACTTCATGTTTGCATTTTTTCTTGATCCTGAATTTTCTGAAGGTTTTATGGTTATTTAATATAATGTATTTTTACACTGTCATGGCCCTCTGTGATTAGTTATGGTTCTGGTTTTTTGTCCCATCTTATTTAATTAGAACCTGTGTTTATTTCTGTATTTTTGTGCAGCACATTTATTTGCAAAACGAAATATTTTCAAAAAACCTACATTAAATAACAGGAGTTTCTTATTTGGATTCATAGTAAGAGATGTTTTCAACAGCTCTTTAAAATCATTATGACAATTTCTAGCACTGCATTAGTAGCTAATTGGATTGAACTGATCCTTTGCAAATTGAGACAGGATTTTTTTCTTCACAGCAGATATCATTAGCTAGGAGCAGAAGTGATTCAGTACCAGCTTGGAATCTGAAATTCTGCTATTTTTTAAACACATTTTATGTATTCACAGTGGCTTGTCAATGCTTCAGTGACTCACTACCATTGGAACAGAATGATGACTGTCATAAATTTTTTACTGAGAGGGTGGCAGAGCACTGGAACAGGCTGCCCAGAGAGGCTATGGAGTCTCCCTCTCTGGAGATACTCAAAACCTGTCTGGATGTGATCCTGTGCAACCTGCTCAGGGTGGATCTGCGTTAGCAGGACAGATGGACTAGATGATCCCCAGAGGTTCCTTCCAGTTTCAATCACACTGTGATTCTGTGACAGTGAAAGCACGTGTTCTCCTGTCCATACTTGAACCAGGTAATTCTGGAGGGAGTTATTTATGATAGCTCTACAGATATCTTTTAGATATTGAAATATTTGTTATATCATCTTGGAGAACTTAATGTGACTAAACAAGGAGGTTTTTTTGGACAGTGTAAACACAGTCTAAAATGAGATTTTCTAATCGTTCCCACGCTGATCAGGAAAACTATGTTATAAAACTTTCTCGCACACTGAATTTCAATTATATTAAATAAACTCAAAGTCAAGGATCACAGTACTTTTATGTAAAATACTTTTCAGTAAAGCAACATAGAGAAGCAGTTCTGCATGCTCTCCTAGGCCACTGGACAGTCAGTTGCAGAGTCTGACTCATTAACATACAATACTAATTCTTACAAAACTGGCCTGGTTTGGGACTATGCACTTTAATAATTCACTATTAATTAATCTTGAACATTAAGGGATTTTTTTTCTCCGTTTTTTGTTGTTTGTTTGGTTTTTTTTTTTTGTTCCTTTGACTTTTAGAATTACCAACATGTAGAAAAGTATGCAAACTCATACACATCACAAGTTTTAGGTGTCTTTACCTGGCATTGTGTTGGAACCTTACACAGTTCTTCAAATCTTGTGTTAAAATTGACATGTATCTTTCAGATAGTTTAATAAAACATGTAGTTTGCCAAGATATTCCAATGCCAGAGAACATTAAACCTTTATTAATTTCTGTCTATTGTCTCACTTTTGCAAACATTTTCTTTTGCTGTTCACTACTGCGTTTTATGCACTCCTTTCAAAATATATAGAGGCAATGGGCAGAGACTGAACCAGAAGGCTCCACCTAAACACAGAGAAACACTTTTTCACTATGAGGGTGACTCACAGGTTGCAGAGTCTCCGTTGCTGGAGATACTCGAAGCTCTCTGGACAAGGTCCTAGGCAGGCAGCTATGAATGACCCTGCTTGAGCAGAGGGGCTGGACAAAGCGACATCCAAAGGTCCCTTTCAACCTAAGCTGTTCTATGAAATAGCTACAAGCATCTCAAAAACGAGAAATATAGACAATATATAATAAGAGAATAAACTCAACAAAATATCTGAAATCCTACAGAATACAGCAGCCATACGGAAAATGTGAAAACAAGTGAAGAAAAACAAATCAGTTTTCAGACTAGTTTATTAAATTTACTAAATCAAACTATTTTTTTTTGTTCGAGTCATATCAATCATTTAAATTACAGAACAACATATTTTAGTACTTTACAGCACAGTTTAATTTTTGGATTCAAGTATGCCATTTTAAGTTTTGGATTCATTATGTCCTAATGAACGAGTAGATTGTATGTGATAACAGATCTGACACAGGAAACAAAAAAAAAAAAACAAAAAAACAGACTTTAGAGAATTATTGCCCTGAATTTAGAATAAAGACAGACAATATCATGTTGTTGTCTTCAATAAGAAGATAAAAATATTATAAATTATGTGTAAAAAAAAAGAGTAGTATTTGAAAATATATCAAAATACCTAAATAGAAGTTGAGTAGCTCTGCAATAGGTGAAAATTACAACTTCAGAAGAAACCAATCTAAACTATTTTCTTCTTTAACTAAAACTGCCATATATACAGCAATCAGCAGATAAAGGTTTTAAGTATCTGTAAAGGAATGAATCATAAGTAGCTGCAGAGTTAGGATACAATAGTAATGGAGAGAGTTACAATAATCTATCAAATCAAAGTGATTTCTTCATAAGTTGGAAAATAAATCCTGAGTGTGTGGAACACAGTGACATATCACAGTTCAGCAGCCTCCTGCACACACTGGCACTCATGTCACTTGCATTGATATTGCAACTCCTCAATAAGAGTGTTTCCAAACTTCATCACCTACCAGTGCTCATTCAAAACACCCCCTCTCAACCCCTTTTGCCTACCAGGGTGCCCTTAAAAAACAGGTATATGGCCTTGAACTCAGAAAGTCTGATGGAGGGCAGTCAGGAGAAAGATCCATCTACAAGGTCTTCTGGTTATCCCCACTCTACCAGACAGATTACAACTACAGATACGAAGAAAAAGAGACGGGTTGTTGCAGTCGGTGACTCCCTTCTAAGGAGAACTGAGGGCCCTATATGTCAGCCAGACCCATCCCACAGGGAGATTTGCTGCCTTCCTGGGGCCTGGGTGAGGGATATTACTAAGAGACTTCCTAAGCTTATTCAACCCTTAGACTATCACCCACTGTTGGTTGTCCAGGTTGGAAGTGATGACATCAATGAAAGAAGTACCAGGGTAATTAAAAAAGATTTTAAGGCACTCGCTTGATCACTTCATGGGACAGGAGCACAAGTAGTAATTGCCTCAGTTCCTGTGCTAGCTGGGATGAATGACGAGATAAATGAGGAGAGGTATAGGAAAGCCCAGCTAACCAATAGGTGGCTTAAGGGATGGTGCTTTCATCAAAATTTTGGGGTTTTTGATCATGGGGCAAACTCCATGTTGCCTAGTCTCGTCAAA
>VWZD01010172.1:0-42358 GCA_013396695.1 Sakesphorus luctuosus
GAGAAGGGAGGCACCTCTGTTTTCAGTTACGAAGTCCTTCAGGAACTGCAGTATCAACCCTGTGCTACATAAGCAGAAGCAACCAGCTCGTTGTGGGGTTTTCTGATGGTTATCTGTCATTGGGAAATATGAAAACTTTGAAGAGGGCGTAAGTAGTCCTTTCCACTTGGCCGTGGTTGGTTGGAGATGCAGTGATCTCAGTTTTTTTGCTTCAAGAAGTCATGCAGTAAGGATGTGATAGAACTTACTCTGAGTCAGTTTGTTGTATCCATTATTATTCACTGAAAACAGGAAATGCATATATTTCGATCAAACAGGTTTTAGCAATTGTTTTTCAGTTAGGGCATTCTCTGAAAGGCTTCAGTATGTGAATACTGTGATTTTGGTGATAATATTCTTTAAAGTGTCCAGGTTGAATCTAGTGAGACATGGTAATTCAATAGCAGGTCTGTGCCTGAAAACATATTCTTTCATTCATTTCAGTCTTGATGGAAGGAAGGGCTTGACCCATTCGAAGGCAAGGATGCAGGTGAACGAAAATTTGGTTGGAAGACTTTTAGATTAGAATAAACTACATGTAAATTTATAAACAGTAGAAAAACTGAGAGATGATTTCATATCTTCCCCTTGAAATATTTGACCCAATTCAGATAGGGCTTTACTTCGCAAATCTGCAGTCGCTGACCAGAAGCTACTGGATGCACACATGTTCAGTGGCGGCATAATTAGGTGTCAGGAGAAGATTATGAAGGTACAAATAAGGTTCAGAAGTTGGGGAACAAAAATGCTTAACAAGTAGTTGCTTGTCAGTTGTTTGAGATGGAAGTTTGGCCTTCCGTACTTTGAGGGTAAACACGTAAAGTGCTTATTTCTCAGACATGCTCCTACCTTTCTACATAGTGTTACAGCCAGCAGGCTCACCTTTTTTCTTTATCCTTCTCTTTCATTTTTATTAAACCTCTAGACACCACTCTCAGCTTGAAGGAGGAAGAATTCCTGTCTATGCTGTTACTTTTCAAGAGCCTGAGAATGATCCTCGCAATTGTTGCTACCTGTGGGCTGTTCAGTCTACACAGCAAAGGTAAATAAAAACTTACCATAAGCCACTGGGGGTTTGTGTTTGTGTTTTTAAATATTTGTTTACATACAGTTGGTATCTGTGTATTTGTTTGGTTTATGTGGCTGTACAGGAGATTCAGGCATGAAAGGTGTTAAGCTCACAGTGCAATGTTTTCAGGATTTTACTGTTATAAAGAGGGATCTATTGATTCCTACCTTGCCAAAGAAGGTAAAGCAAGAGTGTATTTTTGTGCTTGCAATCTTAAATGATATCCCTTGTTTCATGATGACTACTTGAGGATTTGTTTGAAATTCCCACCGTGATATTAAATGCCACTTAAAGTGGTTTAGTCTGCAGATGCAGTTCAGTAAACATCATCAGCAAGCTGCTTAATCAGCCCAGCTGCTCATAGAGTGGCAGTCTCCTTAAATTTGACTTCAGAGCAGTTTTGATGGAGAACACTTTATTGTTAAGAGCTATTTCCAACAATATTTTTTTGTCCATACAACATATTGAAGCTTTCCAGTGGTATGGTTAGCATTTGCCCCTGAAACTGTTAGTGTCAGAGTTTTCTCCTTTGTGTTTTAGTGGCTACATGTGACCAATTATGTTTTGGAAGTTGGTATTTTTCTTTTCAGCAAGAGCATGCTCTTAAATAGGTTTCAGAATAGATCTAATAAAATGATAATGAGGACTGTGAAGCAGCTTTGTAATCCAATCTCCTAATTTCTATCCTTTCCAGTGAAGGTGATGTTGTGAGTTTACATCTGTTGCAGTTGGCCTTTGGTGACAGGAAACGTCTGGCATCTGGGCAAGTCATGTATGAGGTAAGATGTGCCTGTATGTAAAACATAATAAGATCAATTTTCCACAAGTGTCAGTTAAGTTGGTCAAGCTAATATTTACCCTGAAAGATCAGAGAAGACTGAAAAAAGGAAAGTCTTTTGGTGAGTCTTCTTGGGCATGACCTTTGTCCATACTTTTCAAACCAATTAATAGAGTCATGGAATCATAGAATTGTTTTGGTTGGAAGACCTTAAAGATCATCTAATTCCAACTGCCCTGCCATGGGTATGGGAGCCACCCACTAGATCAGGTCAGTCAGGACCCTATCCATCCTGGTCTTGAACACTCCACAGGTGAGACATCATCTCTAGGCAGCCTGCTTAGGTCCTCACCACTCTCCCAGTAAAGAATTTCTTCCTAACATCTAATCTAAGGCTCTCCTATTTTAATTGAAAACCTCTTCCACCTTGTCCTATCACTATCTGCCCTTGTAAAATATCAGTCTCCCTCTTTCATATAAGCTCCATTTAAGTGGTGAAATGCCGCACTGAGGACTCTCAGGATCAGGTTGGACTTCTGAGGTGTGAATGCACGTTGCTGGCTCATGTCCAGCTTCTTGTCCACCAAAACCCCAAAGTCCTTCTTTTGCAGGGCTGCTCTCAATGATTTCTTCTCCCAATCTGTGCTCATGTCTGGGATTGCCCTTACCTGGGTGCAACACCTTGCCCTTGGACTTGCTGTACTGAGATTTGCATGGGCCCCCTTCTTAAGCTTTTTCAGGTCCCTCTGCATAGCATATTGTTCTTCTGTTGTGTGAGCTGCACTGTTCAGCTTTGTGTCATCTGCAAGTGTGCTTAGGGTGCACTTCAACTCACTGTTTTGTCATTGGTGAAGATACTGAAGAGCACTGGTCCCAGGAGAGCCCTGAGGGGCATCACTCAACATTGGCCTACACCTGGAGATAGAGCCACTGACCACAACTCTGGTGGTGTCCATCCAGCCAATTCCTTATCCATGGCATAGCCCACCCTTCAAATCCATGTTTCTTCAGTGTAGAGATGATGATGTCTTGAGATTGTGTCAAAGGCCTTAGAGAAGTCTAAGCAGATGACATTTGTCAGTCTTCCTATGTTGACTGTTGCAGTCACTCCATCATAGAAGACCACCAGATTGGTCAGACCCAAACTGCCCTTAGTGAAGCCATAAATTTTATACTGCAGTGTCATGTATTCCGACTAGATTGATCTGCAAAAAACTTGTGTATCTTCAGTTCCTGAAGAGGAAGCAGCTCTTGCAATGCAATTACGCTTAATTTAAACATCAAGTGAATGGCATGTAGGAAGAGAAGACAGGGTTTCGAATAGGTTTGTATAACTAAACCGTAGGCTTCAAGGAGCTTCTCTCTGTCTCCCTTTCTTAAAATATGGTCATGTATGTCTATTCTTTTCTGTTCTCCATTTTATAGACTTGTTTTTCATTTGAGCTCTGTCATTGGATTTCAAATCATGTACCTGGAGTGTCTCTAAAGCATTAATCCTGAAACTTAGCAGCGGTAAAGATAACTCTCTAACTTTTTTTGCAGGCTCACCTATGAAATCTGCTCTTAGAGCCAAAAAAAAGATGTAAATGCAGTGAATAGTGTTGCCATTTGGTCAGAAGGGTTTCCAAAAATTTTTAGAACTGGTTCCAGAGATGATCTGTTTAAAATATAGATGAGGTGTCATTAGGTCTCAAGATACTGAGCAGATACGAGAGGCGCTTGTATGACATTTAATTCTATTCAGTAGTGTTCTTGAAACTCTTCCAAGATATTTTCGATGGGAAATCAATCTTAATTTAGAGCAAGTCTTTTCCTTCTATTTGATACTTTCTCTTGCATATTCTCAACAAGTATAGAACACAATTGAGATGATTATTGGACTGTGGTACTCTTGTTTTTATAGGGACTGTGAGTTTTGAGGCTTTTTGAACGAGTTTAAATTTTGGTCCTTTCTTCGTATGTATAGGAAAGCTCCTTCCTCATTTGAAAGTGTTGCTTTTGAACAGATAAAGGTTGGATGTTTGGAGAAGGTGATGTTTCGTTAAAATTCATTATCTATCATGGTGATGAAGTTGAAATACCTTTAAGTGATTCAACATGTTCTAAATATGCATGTCATCCCTATGTCTATGCAGTTTTTTCATGACAAAAACATACTGTGCTCTAGAGGAACAGGGCACCTTGATTTGTTTGCTTTATTTTTTCATTTTATAAGGGCTTTCATTGCAGTTCACTGCTGCTTCTCTTGTAATGCTCTTAGCACTTTGGCAGGTTGATAGGACAAAGTTTCTTTAATCTTTCTCAAGACTGCTAATTTCTGCTTTGTTTTAACCTCTTTAAAAAGTTATTTTTAGCTACAGTCTTAGCAGTAACAAAGACAATAACTTTTACTGTGTGCTGCATTGTGAAAAAGAAATAATTGTTTCTCATGGCTACTTTTTTTGATCTGAACATTTTAATGTTAAAATGGGGGACCTTTAACTATTTGGCAATTATTTGTCTTGGTTGTCTTATATCTCTGAACAAGATGTGAAAAATGTCAGTTTTTACCTCAGGGGGTTGAAATGTTTCGTCAGCCTTTAAAAGTGGATCTACTGGAAATTCCAGTTGACACTTTTAAACCCCCCACCACACACACACACAAAGCCATTAAAAATGTTACTGTGTTTATGGACTGAAAAGCTTGTGCAGTTAATGTAAGAGTTTGAGTCCTCTGCAGATTGTGCAACCAGTAGTACATTTACAGGCTTATAAGTGGTGTCAGGGACCATTCCCTGGATTTGAAATCTTTTACTTCCCTGCTGTTTCTGCTTCCCTGTGAGGAATGTGTTGGAAAATTGCAACAGGAACCAATCTTAGAAGGCTGTTGAAGAGAGAGATGAACATCTGAACCCTCTGAGAAGAAAAGATGTGTTCTTCATGTGGCTCCAGCTTCATGCCAAGACCTGATAACATCTACTGCCACCCTCCCCGCCCCCAGAACAACTCCTAGCCCCTTCCCCAAAAGCCCAAAGGACGCATCAGAACAGGATCTGTGCTGCTCAGTGGATACTTCATCTCAGAATACTTCCTTGTGGTCACAGATTGGACAGTATGACTTAACTATCTGCCTAAATGGCTGAATCAAGTTCCTGGTTCATCTTCAGTTGTATAAAATTTAGTTGTTGTTCCCATTTGCCAGGCCAAGCTTGAGTAAACAAGGAGAAATCCGTCTGCTGTTGCTCCTTGTTCACTGAGTAGAGGTCACAGGAACTTGAAACATTTGCCTACTACATCAGTGCTTTATGTTCCAAGAATCAGAGTTGAGTCTATGAAACCTTGCACCTTTGTATCATGGTAAAAAATCACAAGTGGAACTTTTGGAATACGTGATACTGTGCTTTTATAAACATGTCAAACTTGTGTCTCTAGTGCCTTCAAGGCTGGGTTAAGTCTGCTCAAGTGATTAAACTGAAAGGTATCTGTAAGTAGGCTTTCAAAGACCCTTTTTGTACCATCTCAGCAGTTGCTGTTTCTTGTGCACCAGCTCATGATCGTGGAGCATGTCTTTACCTTTGTCCTACACAATGCTCGTGCGCAGTCTCTGCATCTCAGAGTTTGACCAGTGCATCTCATTTGAAAACTGTCTTACTCATTACTTAATATATTCCATGCAGTGGAGTTTTGTAACTTAGATTTGTTTGCCCCAGTGTTGAAATTTTTAAAATACATAGCTTTGCTTCAGAGCTTGTCTTTGGCAGGAATAGTTTAATATTATTTTTTCCTTTCACTCTGCTCCAACTTTGCAGGGCACTGGCTCTTCATAAATGAATGAAAGGTGAAATTTTTAGCCATTAGAATAAATGCCTGAACAGGTTTATGGAATCATAGTGCTTTATCTTGTGGAACTTTTTGTGGACTTCTTGTTTAGGACAGCATCTTTTATTAAAATTAATTTTAGTAATTAATCATTTTATAATAAAGATGACATTCTTTGCTTAGACTTCATGTGATTTTTTTCAAAGAGATTGTTTTGATTCTTCTTATCTATCCTGTATATGTCTGTTATTTCCAGAATTCCTGGATAAAATGTAATGGACTGTGCATGCTTCAGAGCAAAGTTTGGCTAAGGAAATGCTAATTTTTAAAAATGTGCAAAGCCTTCACAGCCAAACTTACCTGTTACAATTTGACACTTAATTCTCTTGCATGTCAAATGTGGGTTTTATTTGCCATCAGATGTAAGCTCATGGGGAATAAACACTGTATAATATGCATATTATATTGGATGTCTACATGCTTTCATAGTAGATCTAATGATTTATTTTCCCCCCCACCCAGGGTTTGGAATACTGTGATGAAAGGTACAGTTTAGATCTCACTGGTGGAATCTTTCCCTTGAGAGGACAGACCAGCAATACTAAATTACTCAGCTGTCAGACCATAGAAAAATTTCGCAACCATGTTGACAGAGAGGATAGCGTGAATGAAGGTTTGTTCTGGTGTCCATCTTCTGTTATTCTAAACTGCATAGTTTGGGAATCTAAGGAATGAATGCTTTTCTGTACCCACAGTCTGAAAGTCTTAAATATCTGTCTAGCTAAGCTTGGGCTCATTTAAAAAGAAGAGTTTCTTGTTTAAGTTATGTTGGACTATTTTATGACTCTGAATATCATTCTTTAAAGGAAAAAATTGGGGTTTATTTTATGTTTGCTGATGTACTAGAGCAGTATATGGTGGGGTCATCTGTATAATGCTGGTCAGTCAATTTGTTCTCCCAGTTTTCATCTTTGAACAGTAAGGTTGTTCTTTCTGTTGCTTAGGAATGTTACTTGACTTTTTTTTTCCCCTGATCAAACCCGTGGCTGCATCCAGTTGGCAGCTGGTCACTGGTGGTGTTCCCCACGGGCTTAGTGTTGGAGGCAGTTCTGTTTCATAGCTTTATTGATGATCTGTATGAAAAGCTCTAATTACCTAATAATTGTATATTTGGTTTGGCTTAGAACTGCTACTGTTTGAACAAGACAAAGAGACAGTATGACTGAAATGTATCACAGAGATGTTTGATAAAAACAATTTACGGAATATCATTCTTAGTGGAGTGTGTGTTTCATGAGTGAAATAACAGAATTAAGCCAAAATAGAAGGTGGTGTTTTTAAAACAGCAAGATACTTTGTGTTTTCTACAATAAGAAACCATGTCTTTTCTTTGACAGTAATCTCTCCTAACACCAGTGTATCAATCTTCAGTTGGCAAGTGAATACCTATGGTCAGGGAAAACCATCCACTTATTTGGGTGTATTTGACATTAATCGCTGGTATCATGCTCAAATGCCAGACTCACTGAGGTGGGTTTTCATTAAGTTGTTTTCAGTAATCCCACAAATAATTAATTTAAATGCCAGTGTTTAGCTTATGCACTTGTTTTCTTTAAGGCCGGAAGAATTCCTTCATGATTGCCCCTATTTTGCATTGTGGTCACTGGATACTGTAACAAGCATGACTTCTCCAAACCTCATTTTGGATATCTTGGTACATGAGCGGAGTCTGAGTCGGGGAGTTCCTCCTTCTTATCCACCACCTGAGCAATTTTTTAATCCAAGCACCTATAATTTTGGTAGGTATTTCATTGCTCTTGATAGTGACAAGCTTCAGTTGAGGTCAAATGCACTTAGTGGTTCTCTTATTCATTGTTTATCATGCAAAAAACAAACCAAATGAAAAAAACCCAAACCTTGACAAACCTAACTCTGGTTACGTTATGCTGACCAGGTCTTTAATATTGTGAAACATACCTGACAGTCTGCTGAGTGTTGATGCTTCTGTAATGTAGCCTGTGAAGGGGTGATGGTTGTAAAATGCAATGACTTTGAGCTGAGACACAGTGCACAGCACCTCAGGAGCACTACAGATAAAGTTTCTACAGATAGAAATAATTTTTTAAAGGAAGTTTGTAAGTGATGTGATGAAGAAAAGGGGCACTCAGGGTCTGTGTTTCTAGATCCCATTATTTTAAGAACAGAAACTGGTCACTGTGANGTTGTGGAAATTGTGGAAAGCAGTTGCTTTTCTATTACCTGTAATTCAAACTGCACAGCCCGGATTTTGGGTTTTGATCTCTGATTAACTGGAGTTAGGGGGACAGAAGGGATAAAAGGAAAAAATATTTAACTGTTTAAGAAGAAATGGATGGGTTTTTTTCTCCCCACCATGGTCATATCATAACTTCTCATCCACTGCACAGTTTGTAACAAATCCTTTGAATTAAGTTCCGGCTCACTAAATATGCCCTGTGAATTAGCTTCCACCCAAACAAGCATAGAAAGGGTCTTTCAGAGAGTGGTTTAAAGTTGTGTTACTTTCAGCTTCTAAAGAATGTAATTTGTGTTGGTGTTCAGGGAAACACAAGGCTTGTGTAGTGACAAAGGAGCTAGAAAATCCTTCCTTCTGCATTGCAAGGGCTGGTATTTTCTTCTACAGGCTGTTTTTTAAAAACAGGAACTGCTAAGCTGGTTGCTGTCTTTCCACACAACAATTCTTACTCAAAGTGCTAACTGAAAGCCTACAACTGATGCAGCTTTCTGACAGTTTAAGTGAAAATTAGTATTGTTTCTGTTAGTGAATATCCAGAGCCTTAGCGATTGAGTGCTGTCTTATTCTGTGCTTTTTGATTGATCTTTCAGACCTTGAAGTTTTTGAAAAAATCTGGTCCTTTAATCAGTGAAGCCATTCATGACAGCTACACCAGGTGTCTTGTAGCTGGCTTGCTCTCTCCAAGACTGGTTGATGTCCAGCCATCCAGTTTGACTCAGGTGAGTATATGTTGTACAGGGAAGTATATCCATCTTTTCTGACAGGGCTGTAGAGGGTGTGTGATCATCTGATTGTTGTGTGATTTGCAAGCTGCGCTGACAGGTGTTGACTTTTAGCAGAAGTGATAATATTCTTAGATCCAAACTAGTGAGTTTGATTGGGAAGAGCCCTAAGAGGTCTGTCTTTTGTGACCCATCTGTTAGTTCTGTGCCCCAGGTACTCCCAGGGGAGCGGGCAGTTGGTGCTGGTCCATGCGCATTGGAAGGCGTGTTTTCCTCTGAAAAGCCTTCATCCCTGTCAGTGTCCCAGAGCACTTGGTTCAGTGCAGTAGTTGGTGATGGGGGTGCCTCCCTCAGACCTGTACTATTGTGAACAACAGCTTGCTGCACTAGACATGATCATTTGCTTCCAAGGAAGTGGGCCATGCTAACTAATGAGTACTATCAGCTCTGACAATTTCATCACCACTTCCCCTTGTGTTGCCTTCCTTTACTGCACCCTCTCTAAACTAATCTTCACTTCTGTATCCTCTGCATTGAGCTAAATTAGCCCCATTTCCTCCTCTTAGACTGCCCTTTCCTTATTGCAACACCTTCATCACCTTTATCCCACAACACTGATACATTCTATCTGCCTTATCCCCCACTATACAGATTCACACCCCTCTGTCCCGAGTTTTCCATTTGCAGTACAGCAACCTTTGTCTCTCATCTGAAGAGTTTCATGAGAGATGGGGCCTTTGTGATGAAAAGCCTGTCTTTCTTCAGCCAGGGTCAAAGCTAAGTGGTCTGCTGCTCATCCTAGAGCAGAGCAGTGAGCAGGAGGAAGGGGAAAGCAGTCTTCCCCCAGCCCTTGTTTTCCTGTCTGTGGGATTCTTCACAACTGTAGAAGTGTGTTGTGGCAAATAGCACTTCAGCACGATATGGTAGCTAAAATAAATTTCTTGGCAAGCTGACCCAGCCCATAGAATGCTTATTTTGCAAGCCTTGATTTAGGCTTCTGTGTTCTGACTAGATGTTCCCATGTCAGCTCTGGTCTGGAAATAACTTGGGAAAGCAAAAAATTCTGTAATGATCTTTGCTGAAATTATGACTATATTGTTCAGAGACTTGTAATGCATTTAAGTGGGGATTGCTTTTCAGTGCTAGAAATAGGGTCAAGAAGCTTGGTTTGGAGTTTTGTTTGCCAATATAAGTAATACTTAAAGTACTTCCTTGTCTCAAACTTGTTTCCAGAAAAAGGTGGAAATATCACGTGTTTTCCAATGTGTAGAAATCTCTTTGAATGTAATTATTTTACCTAGAAGCCAAATATACTTTTGAATTTGTTTACAAAAGTAGAAAGGGGGGCGGGATGCAAAATGTTATGCCAGGATCATTTCACCTGAAAGAAATAAGCTGCTGCATTATTTCCTGTCTGCGTTTATCCCTGTGCATTGTCCTTCTCAAGGATTGCCACGACATTATACTATAGTATTTGAACAGCCTGAAATCGAAGCCCCTTAGAATTGAAATACTTCCCTTCTTTTCTGGCACTTTAGTAAGTTGCAACTTAATGTTTTGGGTGTCCAAGCTGCTTCATGCCTTGATAGTCTGGGGAGCTGCTTGACCTGAGCTTCATTGTTTTCATGCAGACACAGTTGTATTAGTTCTGTCCCCTTCATGTGTTCCTGATGGCAAATGTGTGTGCATAAAGTGCATCATGGATATTAAGTTGATTTCTAACTCAAAATAATTACTTGGAACTCAGTAAATGAGACTAAAAAGCAGAAGCACACAGATGCAGATAAGAATTAGACTGCAGTACATTGAAATGTCAGAGGAAGATTTCTCTGTGTTCCTCAGAGCAACAAGCAGTCCAGGCAGTGGCCAGAATTAAGAAGAATGTGGAATTAGTTGCATATGCACTAGTTGACTTTGATGTCTGAATGAGTGTCCAGTTAGAAACAAACAGTTCTATGGATGGTTCACGTATCACAAGTATGTGAGGTTCTCATTTTATTTTGTCTGTCCTGTTTAGGAGGAGCAGTTGGAAGCTGTATTGTCAGCTGCTGTGCAGACAGGTTCTTTAGAACTTCTGACTGGATGCATTAAACATTGGACTTCTGAAGGTAATGCTCCTTACATTGTTTTCATGGTCTGTATGTTTTAATTTGACCTTGTGGATTCATTTCTTGTTTTGCTTTCTCTTTTTAAAGAGCAGCCAAGTTCTGCTGGTAATTTACGTTTTGTTCTTGAGTGGACGTGGAACAAAGTGATCTGTACAAAAGATGAACTGGACCAAATGTGTGAGTACTCCTGTTGGCATTTTGCAAGTGCAAAATAATTCTTGGTAAGGGATCTTATCCAGTTGATCTGCTGGTATCTGATACTGCAGGTGGTTGTTGAAGTGTCCTTTGGAACTCTGCAATTGCTGTGCAGACCAATGATTTCATCTTTTTTCTTGCCCAGGTGTTCCACTGTTTGATGGCTCCTGCAACTTCCTTGACCCACAGACATTACAGTCCCTTCAGCACTGCCAGTTGCTTTTGAGCAACCTTAGCACAGTCTTAAACTGTTTCCTAACAGAGGCACGAGAGCTCACTGAGAAAGGTTGGTGACAGCACTGCTGAATGTTTGGTCTGTTTGATGCAGATTTGGAAGGATGCTTGGGTTGTAACCAGAGACATGAGGTGTTGTTGTTTTGGACAGTTGGGAGAGAGTCAGATTGAGCTGGGAGGAGGGGCTTAAATCTGAGAAGCTGGGATAGGATTTGAGATGCTTTGAGTTTGGGGGAACACCTGGTTGATGTGAGTGGGTAGGGGAGGCTACACTGATTCAGCAATAAGCTGTGTAAGCAACTGAGTGGCAATTACAGCAATTAAGTGGTAATGCTGAAAAGTATTTTTAATTCTTAGCCAGCAGTTTATAGTTGTGTGCAAATGGCTAGAAAATATAATGGAAGCCAGAATGAGTAATGTGCAAAGTAAGTTCCTTGAGTTTTTGTAGCTTGCAATATTTTAAATTGTCATTGGCATATTGACCATCCCTCTGCTATGCAGAAAACAAATGCGTTCTTCATGAGTGTATGTGATAGTTCAAGCTTTATTTTTTTTTATTTTAATCTCTAGTGAATCTGGTTCTTTGTAAAGGCTGGGGTTTTTTGTTGGGGGGTGGTGGTGGGTTTTTTCTTCAAAAAGGAAAGTGATGCAGAGGAACTAGTGCATACACAAGGGAATTCAAACATGGTTCCTTTTATTCTTTCTAATTTCTCTGATGAAGGGAATTTTGTAAAAGTGAAAGGAATTGCAATAAAGAAAGCATCTTGTGCCATTTTTCAGGATTTAAAGACTTGACAAATAAGCAGCTGGTAACGAGCCTCATTTCTTTGTATGCACAAGTGGTCATTTGGTTCTGTCGATCCAGTCTGCTTCCTGAGGGTTTAGGTAAGCACAAACTAATACTAGAAGGCTTTTGTTGACAGTAAAAGCACTGCCTGCATGTTTTGAACTTTTTGTTTATTGCTTAAGGTGAAAATACACCTTCAAAGTGCTCTTAATTTAAATAGATTCTAAGTTCTATTATGAGCCTTAGTTGTCTCATGAATGCTCACATGACACATTCAAAAAACCATTCCCTTTGAGAGTTTTTTATTTTTTGTTTAATTATTAGTGAACTTGTGCTTACACTACATACTCTGAACACTACATCAGCTGTAAACTTGAAATTGATCTTGAGACAAGAAGTAATCAAACCTGTCTTAGTTCTCTTTTAGCAAAGGCAAAAACTGTGTTGGATTCTTTGAGAGTTGGAGGTGTTAGAAACGATATAACTAAGAAATTTTTTCAACTGATGATGATGAGGGGTGGCTAGGTATCTTGTCACAGACTATAGTCAGTTTGATCTTTAAACCAGAACAGCTTTGAGTTTCTTTGGACTAGTTTTGATAAGATTGAATAAAATAAAGCCTTAGAGAGTTGAAGTTTGGACATATGGGATCTTAAATTTATGGTTCTGCAAAGATGTATTGGAGTAACCAGGAGATAGAGAGGAGAGTAACAAGGACATTACAGCCTGAGAGCTGGAGACTCTCTGGCTTAAGAGGAATGCCAAGAGGACTAAATGCAGATGAAGTTAGCATTAAGGGCAAGAGATGATTAGCCAGTAAAAGACAAGAGTACTAATAATTGTAGAGAATTGTGTAACTTAGCACCTAATTTCTTTCTTTGCTAAAACGTTTGAACATGTGAAAAGTCTTGAAAGGGATATGTGTACCTGGAATTATTGGTTCTACATCTCTGTCCAGAACAAAGTAATGCCTGGCATACTAACACTTAAAATGTAATGTTGGAGGGATTGATTCTTCTCAGTGATCTTCAGTAACAGAGGCTTCTCAGTCCTTGTCTGATCTTTTTTTGTCAGAAGTCTTAATTGAAATACTTTTTTAATTCACTTTTATTGCCTGTAGATGATCATATGCATTTGTCTGCACCTTTCTACAATTACCCCTTGATTCAGAGCTACTATACTGGTCACCGACAGAAACTTGAGCGTTTATCAAGGTAAGACTTACAGGAAAGCTCTAAAAAGCTCCCACTGTTAAGGCTGTAGGAGAGTGGTTATTTTTGCACTTAAAAGCCCCAGTCTGCACTTCCTTGGTATTACACTTAATATAACAACAAAGAAAACCTGAAAACTTGCAGCTTTACTCTTGGATTTCTACTTTAGAGTCCTTTCCTAATTCCTTGTGACCTGGGGACCATCTTTCCTCTTGACAGAGAAGTGTCTTTCTTGTGCCTTTCAAACCATCATCATGTCTTTGTGTTTGTGTTCCTCTGTTTGACTCAGGGGAGGTTTGTTTTGTTTTGACTGGAGGATATGTGTTACACTGAGAAGCTGGACTTAGTGGTTTATTGTATCCAAATCCTTGCCCCTTTTTGTTCCAGAGGAAAATGGGATTCTGACTGCTTGATGATTGATGGATTGGTCTCCCAGTTAGGAGACCAAGTTGAGAAGTTGTGGCAGAGAGATGAAGGCGGAACTGGGAAATACCCACCTGCTAGTTTACATGTGAGTGTTACGTTCACTGGAAACACCAGCAGCAGCAGCCAGTCCCCAAAAGCCAATGCTTTTGAAAGACAGGAGCAGTAGAAAACGTTTTAATCTTTCATTTCAGGCACTGCTGGATCTTTATTTGCTGGAGAGCGTTGAAGAAAGCGACAAACATGCAATTGTATCCTTTCTGGTTTTTGTTATTACACCTTCAGGATGGGGACACAAATGTTCTTAAATGTCTGTCACCTACATGTTTAACAACACTTTTTAATTTATGCTTCAAACACAATGCAAATGAACACATTTAGTGTATAAATAAATCCTAGGCAGAAGCATTGCTCTGTTTCTTTCTAGTTTGGATCTTTTCTGATATCTTTTTTTTTTAAGTGTTTTACTGCTGTCTTTTCCGATATGAGAAAACAGGTTCCCTAAAAAAATGTTAAAGATAGAAACCTTCTTTAGTTTTTCTCAAAATTTAGAGTTTTTAAACTGTAAGTACTGGTATCTGTAGCATATGTGTGTTGGAATGGTGCACTAAAATATGCTGCTTCAGAGCAGAGGGGATTGCTAATAGTGATTTTCCAGTACCTGATTTTTGCCAAAATCACCTGTTTTCCAGCCCAGCTGACAATGCTTCTTTTGTTGTGCTCAAAGCGCAGGCACACAGAATAGTAGAGAGGGAAAAGAGTGCAGTCATTGGGCAGAAACCTGGTTTTGAAGCTGCTGGATCATGCAGACCTGAGAGGGGAGCCCAGAGATCTGTCTTGCTGGAATATGACCCTAACAACCAATGCCAGAAAGGGAAAATGACCCTTCTAAATGAGGGGTCCACGTAGTGTTTTAAATCCAGTTTTAATCACTCAGTACTAGGTTGTATTTTAAGCACACCATAATTTACACTATTTCATAAACTCTGGAAATGAGGGAAACAGAACAATTGTAGAATTTTTTTGCTTTAGTAATTAAGCATTGGATGTTCAAGAGTCCAAGTGATAGCTCCCCTGACTGAAGCAGGAGCCTGAGTTTATAACAGCATGAATTAAGTATCTGCTGTTCACCTTTTCAATTGCCTTACAGAAATCCAAGAGTGTTTCTTTCTGTCGGTTTATTCAGAATACAATTTTTTAGTTAGGACCTAACATTCTGTATAACAGATTATAATAGCTTAAAATGCCAATGTTACTATGTTCTGCTTCATACTATTTTTATATTCTCATTATTTTGCTAGGTGTAATGTGATAAATTTTCGCCAATTTATTCGCCTTAATTTGGTACTCCCTCTCAGACAATTTACTTGCTGTTGGATATCATGCATTCCTTTCCAGATAAAACAGAAACTTCAATTGACTCCTTTCCAACTGCCTTTGCTATCCCTTGGGGTCTTGTTAAGCTTATTCAAGGGTTCTGGCTCCTAGATCACAATGATTATGAAGTAAGTGTGTAACAGTTTACTTAGATAGACATTGCAGTGCAGAGCTGTAATCAATAAAATGATTTTAAAAGTATTGGTGCCTAGATACTAGGATCTATTGAAACATTAGAAGCCTCTTGTATCCCTGCTCTGACATCTGTAGCAATAAGTTATGATTTGAAATTTTGTTTTAACTGGTTTGACAGGAAATCAATTAAAGGAGTAATCTGCTTTAATAAGGCTTGATATTTGAATTTTCAGAGCTACGTGTTGTAGGAAGTTTTCAGCAGAGCAGTTGAGCACTCTCAAAAGCAGTGGTTTGGTACATTAAATGTGAAAGTTATGATGGTAGCAGCGAGATTTGAGACAGAAAGGAGACTGCAGAAGTTACTTTTTAGTCTTATTCCTGTTCTTGATGTTGGAAGTTGTTCTTTGCCTGTCACTATGTCAATAGAATCAATTTGCTTGTAGAGTAACCTATTATTCAGTAATGTATTTGTAAAGGGGGTGTTTGTACACAGAGATTTGTTAACTTAGAAAAGCCTAAATTACTCCTTTGACAACATTCACTTTGTTCTGTATGGCTAACTGAATTTTGCTGTGCAAATACCGAAGAATTTTTATTGACATTTCATTAGTTAGACATCTGAGTTTGTTTAACCCACCTCCAGCCTTGCTTAAGAAAGTTTTGACTGTAGGTGGTGTGTGTGTGTGTGTAGACATCATACTAAACCTGATCTCTAACTTGTCCAGAACTCTCTGGCCCTGCTCTTTCACCCAGCTACAATCAAAACTGTGCCCTGGCAACACAGGAGAATTATTCAGTCGCTCATGTGCCAGGGGGAGCACCGGCGAGCCCTCAGGTACATGCAGATGATGAAGCCGTCCCTGTCCAGCAGCAGCGAAGTGCGGCTTTGCCTCAATGTGTTGCTGTCCAATAGGTAAGGAAACATATTGCACTGTTTGGCTTTCAGATCGCGGGAGAGGTGGAGGACAGATAACACAAATGGTGTTCCTCTGCCTTTCCTTTGGTCTTTGAGTGAATACAATGACTTTGGGGCATCTCTTTGGTTATACTGTTGCTATTCCTTTCCATCTCTGCCAAATTGCCCACAGGTGCATGGTGGAGGCTTGGGGTCTGTTGCAGCAACATACCACCAAGTTAAACATAGAAGAGCTGTTAAAACACATGTATGAAATCTGTCAGGAGATGGGGCTAATGGAAGATTTACTGAAGCTGCCATTCACAGACACTGAAAAAGTAAGTGTGGAGAAGCAAAAAAAGTCTTAACGGTCTCTTTGGTCAGAGAAGAGGCAGAATCATAATGAGTTTTTGTCATGTGCTGTTTCTCACAGGAGTGTCTAGAGAAGTTTTTACAGAGCAATGCTGGTGTTCAGAATCATGAATTCCTTTTAGTCCACCATCTACAGCGTGCCAACTATATCCCAGCACTCCAGCTGAATCAGTCAATGAAGGTTAATCTCATGGTAAGAGTGGAACTCCTCGAGTGTGCAAGTCTCTGTAGTTGTGACAACCAGTTTTGATAGTCCTCAATAAAAACTCTGCTTTGTTTTTATATCATTCTTTGAAAGACTAGGAATAAGTTCCTACATGCCAAGTTACAGCTGAACCTGAAAGCTGAACTACTGAAAACCTAAACTGAACCTCAACTACTGAACTTACTGCAATGCTGCTTTGTGAAGCTATAAATTAAATGTTACAGACCATGGTTGACTCAAATTAGTGTGTTTGCATCTGAGGAATAAATATGTGTCTTTTCTACTGGCCCATCTGTTCATTCAGTTCCTCACATCCCTATGTTGTGTATGGTTTAGCTTGTGAAGTTGTTTATGTCACTCATTTCTGTGGAATGAAGTGTATGTTGTATGTCATGCCTTGTTTTTCTAGCTGAGAGCAGTCTCGATGCTGCACAGGTGAAATATGAATGGTGGGGTTTAGTTGGTGGGGTTTGGGGTTTGGATTGGTTTTTATTTTATTTAGTCTGCCTTGGGCTTTGCTAAAACTACCAGGTGAAACTGGCATGTGGCTAGCATGTGGTTCTGTGCAGTGGATGTATTTTACTGTATCTATAGGGCAAATTTAGGCCCTAAATAGAAAAACCAGAGATAGTTCCATGCAACAAATTTCTTGTAAATAGTTAACTTCTTGCTTTACATATTTTATTTGTCAGAATGATCGTGATCCTCGCTTGAGAGAGAGAGCTGTTGTCAGGAATTCTCTGTTAGACCAATATGGCAAGATCCTTCCTAGAGTTCAGAGGAAGCTGGCTGTGGAGAGAGCCAAGCCTTATCGTTTGCCTTCATCAGTCTTAAAAGAAGGTAATTTTTAGAGGGGAAAAATATGGGCAACTAATGATCACTTTGATTACACAAGACTGATATATTTTCCCTCTTCCTTTACAGTCTCAAGGCCAAAGCCATTATCCACAGTAACAAGACAAGCTAATGCAGGAAATGTGCATACAAGAGCAACTTTCATCAGTAAAGTATTGTCCAAAATTGGAGAAGTATGGTTAGGAAATGACCAAAAACCAAATATTTCACAATATGATAGGTAAGCGGCATTTTCACAATGTTTAGTCTTGAGCTACGTGTTTGGACAGGGAGAGAGCTGTAGAGAAAGAGCAAGATTTCTGCTTGAATTATGTTAGTATTTTGGTGGGAAAATGCACATAAATAAAGCTTTGTTTCACTTTTTTGCACATGCAACATGTAACATTGAAGAATCAATTCATCATCAGTAATATTTGGAGAGAGAGTTTTTCTTGTATGATAATCTTATCTATACAAATACATGTATTTACATTATGATAAATGTGTTTTCAGTGTTTAAGATAGGTGAAATTCAGACTGTGGTTATCGTCAAGCTGTTGATGTACAGACATTGATAGACTTGTTTGTGTGATCTTACAGTAATCTTTTACCATTTCCTGCCCAGTTTCTGCTTAGTTTCTGTCTCTTTTACTTAAAAAGAAGCAGAATTAGAAAGAGCAGAAAAGAGGCTCATAATTGTCAGGTGATTGTCCTACAACTGATATGGTCAAATAAATTTGAATTTTGGTATATCTGTATTTTGAGGGAATGAAAGTCAGTTATGTTTTCCTTCTAGTCCTAGAGCTACAGAACCAGCAGTCATTACACATCCTCTCCCTGGTTTAGAGTTGCCTGATGCATTTCTTGGGACACCTGTTACCAAGTTTTCTCAGAAGTGTTCCAGGTATAGTAGATTTATAGATCAGATATTTCAAAAAGGTGTTGCTTATATATGTATGTGTGTATGTATACTTTTTGTGTTTACCAAGGGTTCTGTTGCATTTAATTTTGTATCTCCTAAATAAAAGGTCCACTTAGGGACACAATTAAGTGGAAAGTATGAAGTGATCGCTTCATTGAAGTGTAGGTGAGTTTTCTCCTGAGCTGAGAATTAGGCTACTTATACAACTTAAAATTGGGTTAGTCTTGTATCAGAGGCACGGAATTAGGAAATCATGTATGAAATGTAAAGAAATAATTAAAACAACACACCAAAGTGCCTGTCACTTGTTTGTGGGCCTGACACATCTCCCCAGCAGTGAGGCTTTGCCTCTATTTCTTGTTCACCAAATGTTTTTGTTCTGAATCATCACAAACGAACATAGCATGACTTTTTTCATGTGTTTACTTTTGTTCATAGTTTAAAATGTGTATCTTAACAGATTGCTGGATTTGGTGGTTCGTCCTGTTCCTGCCTGTTCCGTGGCACAGGATGAAAGCTGGCAGTCACCGTGCAGAGCTTCCACTTCTTTTGTTGCATCCAGCCCACTGAAATCAAATACACATCACTCCATCTCTCAGAAGAATTTTCCAAGGGCATCAGAGCTGAATTTACTGGAGACTCCTCTTGTAGTTAAGGTTTGTATTTTAAAAAGCTGATAGCAACCAACCAAAAGAAAAACTTGTGAGCTTTGTTTAAAATGAAACCACCAAAGTATTAAACGCTGCTGGATTCGAGTTGTGAGGTATTGTGACGATGTTGTTACTGTATACACAGTCCTCTTGGAAGCAGTAAGTTGTGAACAGTCTTGAAGAGGGGGGTTTAGTTCTCAGTTAATTGCAGCAGTCACTTTGTCCTATAGCTTTGAGAAATGCACTTATTTTTATTGCATGGAACAATTACATCTCTCTGAATTACAACCTTTTTGTTGTTATGAAATATCACTCAAAACTATTGAGCCAGCTTATTCCTCCCCCTTTTAAACCCTTTCAATACTGTAAAGTATTTCTGAGCTGAGTTAAGAAGACCTGAACGCTTCTACAGGAAGATGTGTAGGTGTCTTTACAGTAGTGTGACTTCATTTCATCTTGTTCACAGCTGATGAATCAGTGAAGAANCCTGACACATCTCCCCAGCAGTGAGGCTTTGCCTCTATTTCTTGTTCACCAAATGTTTTTGTTCTGAATCATCACAAACGAACATAGCATGACTTTTTTCATGTGTTTACTTTTGTTCATAGTTTAAAATGTGTATCTTAACAGATTGCTGGATTTGGTGGTTCGTCCTGTTCCTGCCTGTTCCGTGGCACAGGATGAAAGCTGGCAGTCACCGTGCAGAGCTTCCACTTCTTTTGTTGCATCCAGCCCACTGAAATCAAATACACATCACTCCATCTCTCAGAAGAATTTTCCAAGGGCATCAGAGCTGAATTTACTGGAGACTCCTCTTGTAGTTAAGGTTTGTATTTTAAAAAGCTGATAGCAACCAACCAAAAGAAAAACTTGTGAGCTTTGTTTAAAATGAAACCACCAAAGTATTAAACGCTGCTGGATTCGAGTTGTGAGGTATTGTGACGATGTTGTTACTGTATACACAGTCCTCTTGGAAGCAGTAAGTTGCGAACAGTCTTGAAGAGGGGGGTTTAGTTCTCAGTTAATTGCAGCAGTCACTTTGTCCTATAGCTTTGAGAAATGCACTTATTTTTATTGCATGGAACAATTACATCTCTCTGAATTACAACCTTTTTGTTGTTATGAAATATCACTCAAAACTATTGAGCCAGCTTATTCCTCCCCCTTTTAAACCCTTTCAATACTGTAAAGTATTTCTGAGCTGAGTTAAGAAGACCTGAACGCTTCTACAGGAAGATGTGTAGGTGTCTTTACAGTAGTGTGACTTCATTTCATCTTGTTCACAGCTGATGAATCAGTGAAGAAATAAGCTGTGTCTGTTGCTTTTCTCAGTTGCCATGTTGGACACAGCAACTGGAAACATTGCTACGTGGAATAACAGTTGAAGTTGTGTGCCTTTTGGAAGAGCAGGGTAGAAACTGCAAATTTAGTGGATAGGAGATAACATTAGAGACAACAAGGTGCCATATTCTTATTTCTTCAGGAAATTAATTTGAAAAATAACTTTTTGTCTTGGCATTAAAAAAAAACGCAAAAAAACCCCAAAGAAACATTAAAAGCATGAGTTTTTATCCCTAAAATTTTGGTACCTTTGGACAAAGAGTGCGGAGGCAAAACTTTATTCTCTCTTCTGCTGTAAACCCAGTTTGTAATTTAAGCTAATGCTTTTGACAAATGAAGTGTTAGTTTTGAAGACCTAACTGGTTCAAAATTAAATGTTTTTATTTCTTTTCCTAGAGAGCTAAAGTTTTGGCCACGTCTTCCTCTGGTTTTCCTGGGTTTACTCCTCAGTCTATTCTCAGGTCCAGCCTTCGCACTACACCCCTAGCAACTCCCTCTGCATCTCCAGGACGATCAGTTACTCCTCCACTACGAGCAAAGGAACCTAGAATATCTTTTATGGAAGAAAACTCAAAAGCAAAATGGACTGTTGGGGTAAGCTGGGCTGCAGTTAATGATTTTTGCAGTAAAATGCTGTGATTTGCTTTGAGGTTTGCAAGAACTCCTTCTGCAGAGAACTTGGATTGTGAATCAAAATGGTAGAATTTGGTCAAAAAAATGGTTGTTACCTTAGCCCTTCTGTAACATCACGTGCCTGCAGGTTTATTCATTAATATTCATTATTTATTAATAATAAATGTGAGGGACCTTGGTGGGGTTTGCTCAGGGGTTATTAGCACCTGTGATTGTTCCAACTGCTGAATTCAGCTTCCACCTGTACCTTTTCAAATGGTGGTGTGGCAGGAAGGTAAGGAATATAGACTGAGCCACTTGTTTGGGTTTGTTAAATTTTGTGAATTAAACATTTTGGGAAGCAACAAAATTCATAAGCTGCATTGACTTTTAGCCTGTCTTTTTGCAAGGCTGGGTTTACTTAAATTTTGGTAAAAAGAGACTCCTGATGAAGAGAGCTGTAGTGTGTTGTCTGTTCTCTAGCCATAAAGTTCTCGGGTTTGCTTCTTGCCTTGCACTAGGGGAGGCATCCATGTAGTTTTCGAATGAAACTGGTCCGTCTGACAGTGGCCCTTCTGCTCCTATAATTGTTCTGTAGCTGGATTCTGTGGTTCAGACTGTCATGTAGTTGCCAACAAAATGTACCAAAATCAGGGGCAGAAAAGGAGTATGTTGTTCTGGTATCTACATGTATGAGTTTTCTGTACATGTCCTTACAAATTGTCACAGTCTGTTTTTATACCTTTTACTGTCTGTTATAAAGAGCTACTCAACTGTAACAAGAGGTGCTCTCTCCTGTATGAATTCTTACTAACAGTGGCACTGTAGCCAGAGTAATTTACTTGTCCCATGCTACAGGCATAGTGAACACTAGCATATTTTAGTAGTGCACATGCGTTGTAAAGGCAGGCATAAGGAAGAGAAATCTGGAGTTACAATTTTATTAGGCAAAGCTCTGTCGTGTTGAAAACAAACTGCTGAACCCAATGAACAGCCTTGAGAAGACATTATAAGCAAGCACTTACAAGACTGATTTAGTCTTAATTCTTCAATATTGTGGAAGTTCAATAAGCAGTCAAAAGTGTGATTAATTTTTGCACTCGCTTTTAAATCTAGGTGCTAGAGTGAGAATTTTGTATGGCCTTGTTAAGGGGACACATGTAACTTAGAAATATCCAGTATATGTTTGGGGTTTTTTTTGTTTTGCTTTGACAAAACGCATGCTCTTATTACTGATCTGAACTTTTTTTCAGGTAACAGAAGATGATAAAGTACTATTTGGAGCTTCATCTGAGCATCATGATGTCATGGTAGAGGATGCTTGGTCTGAAAGTAGAGGTAAAACTACTCTGTTTACTCTGAACAATCCTGAGGAGGATAATCATGCTGAATTACAGGAGTCTTCAGAAAACATATCTGGAGGTAATTTGTTAAAAACGGATGTCAGCAAAGAAAATAGTGACTTCTCTATGAGATCAGACCAAACTACTTTGGAGTACCATGATGCAAAATCACCTGGTGATTTTGAAGATGATGTCATCTTTATAGCTGCTAAACCAGCTAATTCTTCCACTGAGGAAACTGCTGATGTTCAAGAATTGGAGAAGGAAGAAGACAGTGAAATGATTGAAAATAAACCTTTCCAGATGGAACAAGCAGATCCTTCAGAACCAAGAAGAGAAGCTGGTGTGTTTCATTCTATGATAACCTGAATTTCTGAATTTTTTAGATGTCTTTAGAAGATTAAGTTACTGATAAGATTAAGTTACAGCAGTTAATGATGAGGGTTCACAAGTGTCCTAAGCACTTCTTGTCCTAGGCTTTAAAAGTTACCACTATGTTTTAAGTAATTTTTTAGGTATCCTGGACACTATGAATGTGTATTTTCCTTGACTGGCATTTTCTGTTTGTAGTTGCATCTGAAAGGCAGCAGTGATTTGTGGGAGTTTTGAGAAGGAGATAAGTTGAAAACTTGAACTTCTAATTATACTTTAGCGGTACTTCTGCAGTCTGCAGGGTTTTTTACAGCAAGTTCAGTGTGTAGCATGCTTTGACTATTTTTTTTCCTCTTTTACCAACTCATTAGTTCTCAGTTGAATAGTTTTCTTATGGAAGTAAGTTTGCTTGTGCATCTGCTTCTCATTAAAGCTATGGTTGATCATTTTGCTGGCTCAAGAGCTTATACAGCCTTTTCTAAACCTATTTCTCAGATCTTTGATGCTTCAGCTCGGTTCAAGTCATTAGACTCACTTCAGCTGCAGAGGATTTGTTTGTATTAGCAGGCTGGCTGGCAAGTTAGAAGATACTTAACTCATTAGCTGGTGAGCAGTGATGAAGAGCTGGGAATGAAAGTAGTGCAGGAACAGGGAGAAGATGTGCAAACAGCTACAGTCAGTTTTTGACAAACAGATGAGTCTGCTGAACCCTTTATAAAAAAATTTTGCTATTCCTGGGACATGTATGCAAGTGTCAAGAGTTCTGTGTCTGAGGTCTTGAAATCAGTCATAACAGTGAGTGAGCACTACAGTATCAGTGCATCATATGCATCCTTATTCAGTCCTAAGTCCGAGATAGTTCTCAAGGATCCTGAAGAGTGGTTGGTGCTGCTGAAGTACCTCAGCTCCTTTTTCAGTAACATGAGTGCTCAGATACAGACTCTGTGTGCATTGGGAAAAATGATTCACCAGATTTGCATGTAGGTCAAAACATTTGACTGTCCAATTTTAGCTGTCTTGTATTTGTACAAGAAATCAAAGGTGCTTATCATTAAAAATAGTAAGGTACTAATCATTAAACAGTAACCTTATAAAGAAACTGTCATTGCTGGACTAAGCTACAAGGAGTTCTGTACAATTTCAGTACTCTGGAAGCATTGGAGAGCAGTCAGTATAACTTTCTTTTGGCCTGAGCTGGCAAAATTATCCCAGTCCTGTATACTGTTTGCAGAGGTAATTGCTGAATCTGAAGGAAGCAGAGAGTAGAAACAAGGAAGAGGAAGATGTTTCTAAAATTGAACGTATTGAGATAAAAGCAGGTAAGCAAGTAATTGGACTTCAGTAGACAATCATTAGAGAAAAGAGCAAGAAAAGACCTTAGATGCATTCTTGTAAAGAGGAGAGAATGGAGTTAAGAAAGGAAAGAAGACTTACTGGAATGAGATGAATATCCAAAGAAAAATAAAAAACTTCCTACCCAATTCTAAGGAGAAATATTTTCTAAAGTTTTTATGTACTAGGTCAGTAATACCAAGTTTAGTTTGTAAATAGAATTATCAGTGGTCATTTTGCTTTCTTGACTGAAATTATGCATCTTGGGCTTCTTTTACTGGAAAGAATTCAGACCTTCTGTGCATTTGAAGTCTTGGTAATATTTTTTAAATCACTATCCTAGGTGAAATGGATAAAGGATCATTTTAAAATCGTGAACATTTTAAAAGAAATTATGTTAAATGCAACAAGGAAGTAATCCATCTGTTCATTTTTGTAGGATCTGTGGAAGAATCAAATGCTGAGTGTCTTACCTATCCTGAGGATGATAAATTGGTGCTTAAAGCTGCTGAGGCCACTACTTTTCGGGCTGCAAATGAAGGGTGAGCTTACAAAATACATACATCTTGGGGTTCACACAAGATGTAGCTGCTGGCTTTTCTGTGTTTGAAAACTATGATTTTGACCTGGGATTGTTTCTTTCCTGTGTTCTTGCATAAAAAAGCCTGTCTCTTCCATTCTGTCTATGAGCAGAAGTAATCTGGCATGAATATAATGCACATTGACTAGCTGTCAATTTGAGCCTTGTTTCTCAAATCATTGCGGACCCCAAAGTAGGATGATAAAGACTTCATTCAACAGGCTGCATAAACCTCTTTACAATTCGAGGCTTATTAAGCAGATACTGCGAATATAAACTCTGCTTTTATCTGAAAATTGTGTAGTTAAAAATGAATCCTGAGATTCCTATAACTTCACTGGGTTTATTTTGGAGTTTGAGTGCTTTCTGGCCATATTTTATACACTTAATTCGTGTTTTTTGTGTGTGCTCAATTAGCATCTGTTAGTTTATGGAAAGTGAACCAGTTTTCTCACCAGGTACTTTAAAAGCTGAAAGTGCTTAGGGATAAAGAGAGAATGTTAGCAATGAAATAGCCTCTAACTTCAAGTGGTAACTTACACTGGTACAGACTTTTGTTCAGTTTGTTCTGAACCTCTCTACTAGTAATTGCCCTCTGTCTACCAAAGACAAATAATATATTATTCTTTATTACAACTCTGTTGTTGTGGTATTATCTAGTGATAGGCAGCTGGGAAGAATGGTAAGTACTTCATTTGTTTCATAAAATGAGTCACAGACTGAAAGTAATTACGTTGGTAAAAGAATTTCTGATTTTTCATGTGTTTTTTTCTCGTTTGAAACCTGAAGATTTTACAGTGAGAACGTAACTTGTAAAGCTCTTCAAGGTTTGTTTTCAAGGTTTATGATGAATTTCTCTCTTTCTGTTCATGAAGTGAAACAAACTCGCAGGAGTCCAAAATGACCTCTTCATCCGAAGAAAAAGCCATACTGGTTGCAACAAATCCACAGCTTTCTGAATCCCCGGAGGCAGACAGTGAATGTATGTACAGTATGTTGGAGGTGTTCTGTGCATTAAGGTAGCAGAACTCCTGAAGTGACATGTGCAGTTTGCTGTACCACTGTAGGTGTCTCAGATTGAAGTAGTACACTAGCATGTTAACCGCCAACTTTCATTAATCTACAGAGACAATACCTTGCCCAGAGAAAGCCCTTGTAGAAATGCATAGTGAATCTACCCAGTTCTTGATCAAGGTGCTGAGAATGCTGGTAGAACTTTAAGTATTATAAGGAGAGAACAGTATTTATTTTAATTTTGCACACCACTTTGATAATTTGTGTGCCATGGGACCTGCAGAGTTACTATTTTAAAAGGTGATGTGTCCTCAGTACTCAGACTGAAGGAGCTGTCTACCAGTGTGCCTTTGCAGACACCTTTTCCTCTGTGTTTTTTTCCCTATGGACTTGACAGCTGGATTTTTCCTTCCTTTTTCATACTGTGGGGCTGCATCCTTTACCAGATACGTAGTTGTTGTAGTTTAAACAGTCAACAACTAGCCCCAAACAGCCACTTGCTCATTTCCCCCTTCGTGGAATGGGGGAGAGCATTGAAAAGCTAAAGGTGAGAAAACTCATGGGTTGAGATAAAAACAGTTTAATAGGGAAAGCAGAAGTCTTGCATGCAAGCAAGGCAAAACAAGGAATTAATTCACCACTTGCAGTCTTCAGTCAGGTGTTCAGCCATCTACAGGGAAGGAGGGCTCCGTTGTGTGTAATGGGAAGACAAGCGCCATAACTCCAAATACTGCCTGCTTCCTCCTTTGCCCTGCCTTTTATGCTGAGCATGATGCCATATGGTATGGGATATTCCTTGAGTCAGTTGGGGTCAGCTGTCCTGACTGTATCCCCCCCAAGCTTGTTTTGCACCCCCAGCCCACTCATGGGTGGAGTGTAAGTGCTGCTCAGCAGTAACTAAAAACATCCCTGTGCCATCAGCAATGTCTTAGGCTCAAATCCATGATGCAGAAATGCCAGCTACTGTGAAGAAAATGAGCTTTATACCAGCCCAAACCAGCACAATAGTTTTGGCTTCTACTTTTTGGAAAAAGCTCAATATATGTGGCAGGATGGAGAACTGTATTGTTGGGTCCTGCACCCTCTGTTACTTCCTGTTGAAAAACTTGTGTCATTTATATAATAGTTAAGTTAAAATTACATAAATCTCTTCCAGCTGTGATAAGTGTCCTTGACAGTGAGGATGTGGTCAGTACTCATTCAGAAAATCGCCTTGAGGGAAAGTATGTGGATTTACCTGAAGAATGTAACCCTGAAGCAGCTGAAGTTGAAAAAGTTCCTGTTTCTAATAATTTTCCTAAAACTGAGGAAATTAATGTAAGTAAATAATTTCCCATGTTCTACAAAATAGAAAACAGTTTGCAAATTGAGGCCAGATCTGTTTTACTGGCAATTAGAAGGCACACAAAAATGTCTGTTTCTTTAGCTGCATGACCCAAGTTAAAACCTCACTGCATAAAGGCCGGTGCAGTTTCACTTGCGCGTTTTCTGTTCCATAACACAGAACAGAACCTGTCAAGACTTAGGCCTTTGAGGGCTGTAGTTATACAAAATAAATGCCTGAACTATTTTTCAAAATAACCCTCCATTCATTGGACTTACTGAAATTCGAGCTTTTTTTGACTTAAATAGTTTTAATGTTAAAAACTATGAGAAAGCTACAGGAGTGGAGCTTCTTGATAAATTCTTGATGAATGGGAGCCTTTTACCTAATGAAAAAATGATGCAGGAACAAACTCACTTTCAGAATGATTTAGGTGCTTAGGTCCTTAATTGTTTGTTCCTTAACACAAACAGAATTACCAGTAAGCTCATTTTGGTGTCAAGGTATTTCTTCATGAGATTGAGGTATTTAGAATATATGTTATCTCATGCAATCAAGTGACCTCCTTCAAGGGCAGTGTTGACGTGTTGGATGCAATACCTGGCCAATCTGAGTCAGTGTTGCAATCACAACTGTCATGACCAAAGCTGTAATCTCTGGGGACATAATTGTATTTTCCCTGTCAGACACAGAATGGGTCACCCTGTGTGGATGTGGAGTAGTGCAGAAGGCACTACAGTGTGATGATCACTGCCAACCAGTTGTGTACACACATTGTATTGTACAACTGCTCACTGGCAATGGGCAGTGGCAAATTGTTACTCCTGAACGGAAATATCAGAAAGGGAACTTGTGAATTGCAAACACCAACTGCTTGGATTTGTCCCTTAAATGTATAAACTTTCATCTCTAGGAGAGAGTATGTTTTGTGTTTGTAACTTTACATTTGGAGATGATCTGAAAGGGAAAGCAGCTTTTCACTGTGTTCAGTTTCATTTAGCTCAATGTGAAGTTAGTCTGTGTGGTAATGAATAAAGTAGTAACAGACATGTTTTAACTTCAGGTTATTGAAGATACCTCAGAACCACCACCTGAAACATCACCATATTGTGAACTGGATCCATCGGGCAATCTTAATTATAGCTATGAAAATATAGAGCAACAATTTGCATGTGATTTGCCTGATAATAAAGATAGTGAATGTGATGCAGCTGAGGGAGATGGAGACCTTTTTCTACCTCAGAGTAGTTTTAGCTTAGTTTTGGAAGGAGAAGAAGGGGAAGCAGAGATGGGAGACCCTACATTAGTAGATGCTTCTAAACCAGATGGCACAACAATAGAGGAAAAACCTGTGACCAATTTAGGAAATACCGAAAGCCAAGAACATGTTACAAACTCGGTGTCCACTGTAACTGGTGATCAGGAATCTCAAAATACAGAGTCATTACCATATGTGCCTGAACCCATTAAGGTTGCTATTGCTGAAAACTTACTGGATGTAATCAAAGACACAAGAAGTAAAGAATTTACATCTGAAGTTGTAGAACAATCTATTCATGAAACTTTAGATAAAAAAGTAACTAGATTCCAGAAGGCAAAAGCTCTCTTACCACCTGTGCCAGAAGGAGTGGAGGAGGAAAGCAGCAGACGTCAATTAGAATATGCCATTGCTCCAAGAACACGCGCAAGGGGGCAACTGAGTAGAATAAGTATTCTGTCAGCAGACCCTCAGCAACTACTGAAGACAGACACACCGGTTCCGTTGGGACTGTCTCCTCGGAGAAGTACCAGGCGAACTAAAGAAGCGTCTGAGACTTCCAGTCTTCAAACAGAGGAAAAGGCTCAAGAGGAGCAAATACCTGCGATGCCTGTTACTCCTAGGAGAGGTAGGAAACCTAAACTGACTCATTTAGAAAAAACAGAAAGCAGCCATTCTGATGGACAAACCTTGTCTGACACTACGCAGTCCATAGCTGTTACTCCAAGAAGACGACTAAGGAGAACAAAGGAAGTTCCATCTGAACTCTCAGAAGAGGCTAATGAGGAAATTTCTCTTCCTGATGGTAGCATTTTTGCCTCTTCTAGAAGGACCAGAGGAGGAAAAAGTTCAACTGGAGATCAAGAAGCTGGCCAGACTGACACTGATCATAACATAAAAGCAGCAGTCAGTCCCAGTAGAAGTGCAAGAAAACCAAAAAGCTTTAATTTACAGTTCACTGAAAATACTGTCAAGGATCAAGAGGTGCAGCCTAGTGACCAACTTGTTTCACCTGTGCCAGCTAAAAGAGGCAGAAGAAGAAAGAGAAGTTCATCAGAAGTTTCAGAACATTCTGACCTTGATCTGTCTAAATCATCGCTTCCTCAAACAGAATTTAAACTTCCTGCCACTCCTAGAAGAAGTGCTAGGAAGGCGGCACAAAATCTCTTGACACATCCAGAGTTTACTTCTGCTCAGGAAGACATAAATTCAGGTGGGAAAGTAGAAGTCTTTAGTAGTACTCCTAAGAAAAGAACTAGAAGAGAGCCACATGAGATGCCTGAAATAACAGATACTTGTGCACTAACACCCGCACAGCCATGTGAGGAGCCAACCACACCCAAGCCTGCAGTAAGGACAGGGCGGCGGGGCAGGAAGAAGCGATCACTGTCGGCAGAGGCCTTTCCCCAAGGACCTGGTGGCAGTCCTTTGCTGCTTGAAGACATAAACCCATCACGAGAGGATCGAACATCAAAAGCTCTAACAGACCGTGTTACAAGAACCAGATCCCGCAAAACTACCATGCATCAGAAACTAACTGTTGAGGAAAATGAGCCTTTTCATTTCTCGCCTCCTCTCACAAAGCTTACAAAGAAATTTGAAGGTAAGTGTGCTATGTTTATATGCAAAATAGGGCATATTCCTCTTCTTTAAACCACAGAATATAAACTGTGAAGATGGCTTTAAGTATTGTAAAAAATGTAAGCATGCAAATAAGAAATCTGGCAAGAGGCAATCCATCTTTTGTCTGAATTCTGCATGACTATCTGGTTAGTTCTGGTGGAACTAACAGATTATGAGGCTGATCTAAGCACTAAAGTGAAATTTAAGGTGAATTTTTGTCATGAGCTTAGTTTCTATCAGTGTTGTAAACCACAGGTTATCTATGAATATGTGATTGCCATCCCTTCCCCCAACAGAGGAATAAAGGAGGCATGCTTTAAATTATGTTAACTTTTTAAGTTCAAATGAGCTGCATCTTGCAACAAATTTATACAGCTGTTAAATTATCTGATTGTTTTTCATGGGCACATACTTTGTCAGCAAAACTAGCGTGCATAGGAGTCTTTTAATTAGAGTATATGATAATTTTTTTTAAACATGTAAGGGCTTTTGATGCCTCTTGAGCATTAATATCTTTGATTGTGTAAGTGCAGGTGAAATCACTACACTGGCTTAGTTTTGCTTCACAATTTACTGTAAAAGAATGAATCCCAAGAGGCAGTTACTAGGGGAAAAATACCTTTGCATGGAGCGTTTATAAACTTGAGTGGACCTTTTATTTCAGGAAACTGTTGTGCTCTTGTTTATCAGCTGTAATTTAATGTTACTGTCCTTCATGTATAACATGTGTGTGCTAACGATGCATTGTCATTTTAGATGGAAAAGCAGACCATCCCATGCAGTTTAAGGATTTAGACCCAGATTTGTCTTCTCAATTTGTCTTTTCACCCCCTCTTTTGAGGTCAAGGAAAAAAACTGTATCCAGCATTTCCCGAATTGTGAAAGAACCAGTAAGTGAAAACTCTAATTGGTGCATGTTCTTGATTTTTACTCTGTACCACTTTTTTAGATTGTGCTTTGCAATGCTTTGCCTTACTCCTTGGAAACATACCTAAAGAAAGAGCTTTAACTGAATCAGCCAAACAATTTTTTTTTCTTTATGAAAACTAGCTACAAAAATAAATTTTAAATCTATGTAAATCAAGAATTAATAAAAACTTTTGAAAGCACAGTGGCTTTCTTTAAACTTACTTGGTATGTTGTCTGTTAATTTCAGAATTTGAACTTTAAAGATGGTAAAATAATTTGAAGGGGAAGGTTTGTTTTTGCAGAGGGTAACTAATGCTTTTGGAAATAACTTTATCATGACTTCTTAATGAAAGAAACACTGGTTTTTGTTCTGTAGAAGTGTAAGAGCTTGTGCATGAGTAACATTTTTGTTGCCTTAACATAGGAGCTTCCAGCTAAAGAGGAAGATGATGCCAAATCCATAGAGTCCGAGGGAAAGCAAAAATTGAAGAGTGGTAGAACTCCAAAATCAAAAATGAAGAAAGCAAGCAAGTATGAAATTATTTTTGAACAGTAATTTGCATTTCTTTATCGTGATAATGATTCGGCTGTTAAGCACCTAACTGCTTCATCATCACTGGGTTCTGCAATTCTCCTCTGACTTTGAGCCTGTCCAGCTTGCTGGTCTAAGAGACACCTTTTTCCCCACTTAAGGGTTTGGTTTTCCAAAGGAAAACAAAGAGGGAGGGGATTGAAAAGGGTAGGTGGATACTAATCATTGCAATAATGTCATGCTTTTACATAGTCTTACCTTACGAAAAAACACTCTTGTGCTTTAGTTCCCCATTGTGCTGGTTTAAAGGTAAACCAGCAGGAGAAATGAATGCAACACAAAAGAGATTATAAGTCAGAGTTACAATTTAGTAACAATATTACAATAAATGCAATGGCACAAAGAGAAAAATTGGTTTTAACCCATAAATCCCCAGAAGTATAACCCAGCACCCTGGGGCACAAGCTCAAAGCGGTTTGTTAGCCCCTGTGCTAAACCCTATGTTGTTCCCCCGAGTCCAAAGTAGAAGTCCAAAGTGGAAAACCTGTTGGTGCAGCTGACTGTTGCAGTCTGGTGGAGAGTGGTGGTCTCCTCCTGTCAAGGTTTTCATCCTCCTCTTGATCCAACAAGTGACCCCCTGAGGTCTTCTTACCCCAAGATATGTACCCCCAGGTCCAGGTGGGAGTACCCAGTCCCTCCCCCAGGGCGGGGACTCACACAATGGNGTCCCTCCCCCAGGGCGGGGACTCACACAATGGGTGATTAACTCTGTGAGTCGTGGGGTGTTTTGGAACCGTTAATGGCCCATTAGCAGACACGCTCTCTCAGCCTGGGTGTTACGATGCTAATGACTTCCTGGAGGGGAGTTATCACAGCTCTTATCTCACGGGTGTCTTTCACACCCAGCTCACACCCTGAGGGGTCAGGTGTGCCCTGGGCAGCTGCTGCAAAAGGTCCATTGTTAACAGTTCATGAGAAATAACACAGAGGGTTTAGAATACACAGCTTTGGTCACACCCACACAGTGATAAACTGGTCCCACCTGCTGAACTAGGACACCTATACAAGGCAGAAAGGGGCAGACAGTAAGTAAAGGGAACTTAATGTTTCTGGATGTGTTTTCTGGTTCCTTCTGGAAGACTATTTGAGGAGAATTTGACTCTCAAAAGCTGTGACAAGGAGCTCTAAAAGTTCTTATGAATAGTGACCGAGAACACTTGGGACAGTCTAGTAAGGAATGAAAGCAAAATAAACTGTACTTATGTACCTTTCCTGATTAATTCTGTCGACAAAGAAGCCCATGAATATTTCTTTGGTATTAATCTTGTAATTCCATGGTATTTTTTTCTTCTACTAACTAAATACTGTTGGTAATAAGAAATTGATTTGATACTTTCTTTTCAGAACCGCAAAAGATGGTTCGTGGTCACCTCCACCCGTGGAAATAAAATTCATCTCTCCTTTTCCAACTCCAATGGATGCAACAAAAAGCAAACAGAAAGAAACCACAGATGCAGCAGGGAAGACTCTAAGAAAGAACAAAAAAAGACTGTCTAATTTTCCAAAGCCAGTTGTGCGCCGGAAGATGCTGTAACTGTTTTTTTAAGTTTATAATATACACCACTGTTTGTAAAGTCATCAAAATTGTGTGAATTAGTAAAAAAAAAGAAAAATCATCTAATTTGGAAGAGGTAATTTATATAAATTATTGTAAAATTTCATAAAAAATGGTCTTCAGTAAGTAACTCCATATGGAGTGTGATTTCCTCAGTCAATGCAGTTTTCTATTTTATATTAAGACTTCTACATTTATATAATATGTAAATACAGCTTATTTTAGGAATGTTAAATAAAAATGTATACTTCACAATGTGCTTACTGTCTGATAGCTTTTTGAAGGAATACTGGGTTGAATGACCTGTATTGCTCAGAACTTTTAATGTTGGTTTGTGGGAGCTACAGAAGCTCAGAAGAGATTCCAAAAGCTTTTTAAAGGTTTGGTTAGAATTCCTATAACAAGTAAACATTTTAAACATAACTAATTTAAATTTTAGAAATTATGTTTGACCTTCTGGTACAAATAATTGGACTCAAAATACAAACTGGTAATTCCTTATGTTCATGGTTAAGCTGTACTGTACGGAAGTCAGAATGTAAACAATTGTGTTTTAAGCTGTGCAATATTTTTTTTTTGTATTTGTCTTAAACTTTGGGAAAGCTGCTCTTTAGTTCATAAAACTAGGTCACACCTCAGATGTTTCACTATTTCTTACAGCTTGTTGTCAGCAAAAAATTAACTCTATAGATGGTGTGATGCTTACTACCCACATACTTTGAAATTTGAGTCAAAATTATTTTCATAATGTTAATATGAATATAATTGAAGTACTTACTGTCTGTAAACATATTTTGCAGTATTTGAAGCCTGCATATCACAGCACTGAAAACCTGATGGTAAAGCTAATATAATAGTCTGAAAAAGGTACAAAAATGTACAGAAATCTTAACTACAAACCATATTTTTGAATAATTATTTCATTAACAAACTTTGGTTAAGGAGTAAATGTCCCTATAAAGCTTCAATTTATATAAATAAAGTCAAACCTATTCTTTTAAAAGCAGACATGGAAGTACTATTTTGATGTGCAGTCTTTTAGACAATGGATTATTTTTCTGTATGTTAATTTATATATGGATGCAACTTTGAAGAATACAGAATGGTCGAACCTGATATTAAACTTTTCAATTAGTAAAAACTACTATAGTTACTCTAAGACATAATTTATTTTTTAACTAATAGCTTGTACATAGTGAGTGAATGTTTTAATAGCAGACCAAACTTGTAACAGGAGATTGTTCTGGGGAACATGATTTTTCTGTCAGAACAGATCATTCTAGAGAAGCAGTTGCATGCCCTGGATATTTTTCTCCTTGGAGGATTATTCATGACTGAGTGAAAACTTTAAAAAATGTCAGATGTTTGAAGTGTGAAAGTGGCAGTTTGGATGAGGCCTTTCAGTCAGGTTAGTAGTTACTTTCTCTGAGTATTTTGTACTTGAATGGCAATAAAATATGGTCAAAGAGGAGAAGGGAGGGAAGTTCTAGCAATATTTTTTTATATTAACATTGTACAGAAATTCAGTGAATAGCTCAGATAATGGGGTAAAAGATGAAACTTTCAAAACTGGAAGAGAATATGGATGGTAAATTTGATTATGTTTTGTGTAGTGCACAAGAGGATTTATAAAATACTCTCAATTCCTGTCAAACGGAATTGACTGATAAAATCCTAATGAATATTGCTTAATAGGATTTTAACATGTTTCTGTTGTTTATACTTACCTATATGTATATTTTGGTATGAAAATCAATTAGAACAAATGAAAACACAATGTTAGCTTATTAATTTTGAGCCTCTTCATTTAGCGCTCAGCTAAATTATCCTCATTTGGCTGTGCTTAGGAAGAAAGCAAGCAATAGCAATAAAAAGACAATTGGTATTAGATTTAACTTCTGAAGGTTTGTAATTTTCTAGTAATTTTTTCCTTTAAAGGAGTTTTAACTCAAATTATATGTTCAAATGTTTTACTCCTTTCTTTTTTCTTTTTTTTTTTTTTTTTGTAATTTATATTCAATGTGTTCTCCAGTGCTCACCAGTCTCCCCGAGGAGCAGTTTAAAAAGGAGCCTGAGTGTAAGAAAGGATGAGAGTTCAGAAGGACATGGAAATGAGCCCAAGAAAAGGAAAAGCTGACTAACAGTATTAAGATGGCAACACAAGGATGGGTGTATAACAAAACACGGAAAACAGATTTTATGTGGATGCTTTTTGCTACCAGTTCGTGAAGGATGAATGGAAAGGATAATTTGCAGATGTTTGTATGTGTATCAGAGAGAAAGATAATATTTGTAGTGCCATAGAAGGGCATGAGGAGCCTGTGAAAGAAAGAGGTGATGCAGGTGGTGGATGCATGCAGAAGGGTGCAGGGGAATAATGCTGCCATTTTCTTGCAAACAAGGTAAGAATTTCATGGGAGCTACTCAATACAGCTCATCACTTAATAGAACATTGTTTTCTATAGGAGAGTAATTGCTTGAAGGGGGTGTGGTTTTCTTCCCCTAAAGAAATGCTGGGATTCCTCAAGAGTGTTTTGGTGCATCTCCTTTTATCTAATGTCAGATGGCTAAAAGCTGAAACCAAATTGTGCATCTGTTCCTTTGGGGCTGTAACACAAGAGAAAATCGCAATGGAATGTTGGGATAACAGAATCCCACCTCTCAGAACGAGTAAAATTAGGTGTAATGGCAGATTTCATTTCCATGAAACACAGTATGAGATGTTAGTGAAGGGAGAATGAATAAGATTAAGAGCTGTTATTAGAAGGTGTTTTGTCAAGAAAAGAATGTTTCAGTGGAAATGGTTCCTTCTGTTACCTCATAGAGTTAACACAAATATTCCCAAGACATTTTTCTTCAAATGTTTAGAAACTAAGGCTGATGAAAGTATTCATTCCAGATTATAACACAAAGGATTGTTCAAGCAAGTCTGTTTTACTTATGATTGCCATTCTGTGCTTAAAGTGCTAATTGATTCACATTGATTTTGTTTATTTGCCTTAATATTTGCACATGCTGAGTGTGCAGATAAGGGCACAGATAGCTAATTTTCCCTCCCATCAGAACTTCCTCTTATGGAAGACTACTCTCAGGGTTGTCAGCACAATAAATTTATTTGCTGCAATTTCATCAGTTCCCATGTAACTGGTCATAAATACTTAATAGTTCTTGATTTTGGATGGGAACAGAGAAGCTAGAAGCAGAAACCATTCCACAGGTTCTCTTGAGTAGTTAGGCAATGCTTGCAACCTATTAGTCTAGGCCAATCTGAAAATACGAAAATAATAGAATTTTAGGTAATAGGATAGCTTTTGTTTGTACTTTTGTCTTCTGTGCAAAACTTCTGGGTTACCATTCTAGGAATGCTTTTTTCACCAAAGTAGTCAAGATAATGAGTCTATTTGATATGCTTGGAGATAAATGTACTGTGGTTCCTTTTGTATTAAAACTGTCCTAAAATAAAATGCGTTTTCCAATGCATTGGGCTGTGTGGATGACCAGTATGTGTAAGGCAGAGGTAAAAATGCAAGTTATGGTTACTGATGTGTCCGGTCATTCAGGTCAGTTACTCCTTGGCTGTCCTGGTTCAAGAGCATGCTTATCCCACAGCTGTGCATGCTGATGTGCTGTGCATTGCTGCAGAACTTGGACTAAAACATGAATTATTAGTGAATGACTGTTTGTATACTACAATTGGGATTTTAAAAACAAGTATGCAGGAAGTAGGTGTGTTCTTTTTGTAAAAATCAACAGCACAAGCATCTGACCTCAGGAATTGAGAGCACAGGAAAAGCTTTTTTCACCTGACCTATTGTGGCTTCTGACCATGGTGTCCTCCTAAAGGACAAGAATGGTATGCTCATCTCAGCAGGATCCAACAGTTACACAGGCCAGGTAAGATTTTGTTTGAAGAACCAACTAAAATCAGCTAAAAGCACTGTCGTAGACTGCTTAGGTTTTTTTTAATATCTCCTTATTAACATTCACAGAAGCGTAAAGCAAATGTCTAGTGTTTACCAGTTTACTGGTTTGAAGTGTTAGCTAGATATTACCTAGGTTTCTGTCATCCTGCAACTCAGTGCTGCTTTCAAGCATGTTTGCAAATCTTGATTCCTAATTTAAACTATTAGTGGCGACAGTCCTACTGGACAGCAGTGCTCGTGTATGCATTTGCTTGCACATGTATGAAGAGGTTGCACTTGGTTGGTTTTTTTAGAGTGGGATCCTTTGTGGTCTTGGGCAAGGAGTGCTGGGGAACACCTGGCCAGGTTATTACAATGGTGCTCTGCTGGTATAGTCAGACCAGCCCAGAGCAGAGCTATTTGATGATCGGTTATGGTGCAAGCAGAGGCCTGGCACCTGTTGTGTGCAGAGAGCTCTTCAAAGTCACCTGGTAGCAGGAAAAGAACAAGCAATACCATGTGGGATTGACACAAAGTGTCATTTATTTCTAAGACTTTTCCAGATTGTGCTATAAGAGAGTCAGTTTCAAATTGGGAAAAATAACAACTGAGCAACTCAGAGTCCAAGCCATTGTGGATTCTACAAAATAGTGTTGAATAAAAAGTTGATGTATTACAGGAAGATATACAGATAAACCCTAAAACAAAATTTGTCGAAGGTGTAATTAATTGATCCCTAACATTAGAACCCAAAATGTTAGTAACCCTTTCTTAAAACAACTGTTCAAATACTGATCTTAAATCTCCTTTATGCTTCCTAATTTCACTCTTGCACAAGGTGTTTCTGAGAAAGTCTTTCCAGCACCTCAGTTAAGAAAATTGACCTTTCTTCTGTACAGCTTTATGCAGGACATAAGCTTTATTGTGCTATACCTCTTTGCCCACTAGGAGTGATGTTTTTAGTCTTATTACAGCTTTTGTAGTTGCTGGGTGCTCCCATTCCATCACCATCTTTCTATGCATGTAGTCCAGTGGATTCTAGCACTGCTGTAAGCAGAAAGCTTCACTGCTGTGCAGTAGTGCCTTATGTGTACAACAATACCACCCTGGTGACTGATGGCTGCTTGTGAATTACTCCCATGTTACTTCCCTCAAGAAAGAGCGCTTTGTTTCCCCATACCAACTCCCCAGCTCTGTGCCTGCATACAATTTATGAACATGTTTTCCTTTGACATCCTCCACTGTGCATCCTGAGATAAACACAACAGTGAAAACTCTCCTCCTGGTCTCGCTTCCCATATCAACAGGGAAATATATAAGTCTATTTGAATTTGGATTACTCCCATTTTAGACTGAACTTGGGTAGAAGAAAAAAATCACATGTCCTGTATCTTTACTTTTAAGTCTCAGCCTGTAAGCTGCTTCAGAACAGGTTGGTTTTTGGGGTTTTTTTAGTTGGTAAATTTATTATTGTGAAGTTAAACATCTGGTGTCAACGCCTGCTCAAGTAGCAAAGAAATGTTACAAATCTGCTAACCCCAGGCACTTTCCTTCCTGGCCACAGCAGCCTGCCCTGCTGTACTCCATACCTTGGGAGTGTTTCTATCCTAGACTCATGGATGCGGCTCCTGCTTTCCTCTTGGCACTAGTGAGGCTCAGCATGGACCGTACATGAGCATGACAACATGTCTGGCTCATCAAAATCCCTCTCTCTTGCCTGTAGCTTCCCACACACACCTGTGTTTACAGAGCCCCAGAAGCTCAGCACAGCTCCAAGTCCAGAAATTGTCTGCGCCCCCTCACTAGTCTCCATCCCTCCCTTGTGGCTGAGGCACTGAATCTTCCCAGACATTGGTTTTTCCTCCTACTCAGTGGCTAGCCCACCCTGAACTCTGCTGGCAATTTACCTGTGCACATAGGGCTAGGGGGAAATACAGCCACGCTCCCCTTACTGGCACCTTGGACACACACCCCATCACTGTGGTCTCCCGTCCAGCTCCAGGCACTGAGGCCCTCACTGCCCCACTCACTGGCACTGCAGACACCAGCCTCTGTCCCCATGACCTGATTTTGCCTGCTGACACTCACACCATCACCTGTGGTCTTGTCACCGAAATTCAGGAATAAAACTGTAAAACCAGTGTAGCATTAAGAAGTAGACATTACATGATCACAGTGTTCAGTATGCAAGGGGTAACTGCCTGACTTGAGTGCCTGGCTCAAGAGGACACACGTATTTCTTACCCAGGCGTATACATATTCATCGGAAAAGGATTAGATATGAAGCTGCTGGCCCTGGTAACATAAGCTGTGCAACCTGTTTCTGAGCAGTTGGGCCAGTTGGAGCTGTTGCAGAGCTCTCACCGTTGGACGATGATTAGTGAGGTCTGTTAACTGCTGCTCCCCTGGTGTTGGCAGCAATTCCCACCTGCAGCTGTCACTGAGGCCTTGTGTGGGCTGTGCACTGTAACGTAGCACATGCTCTCACGTTTCATGTACCCATGTGCAGGTAATATATATATCTATCTATACTGTTGCTGAAAGTAGCGAGGCTGAGCATGCACCATGCATGTGCATGGCAACAGCAGGGTGGGTATTTAGCCAGGCAGAAGCGTCAGTAGGAGGCTGTGGTGTGTAAGAGCTGAGGACTGTGTGATTTGCTGCTGTAGGAATTAAGGAGTCTGATGATTTGATTAATAAGTCATTTGCTGTACACCTTGCCTGAAGGGGCCCTACACTGCTTACCTCTTGGCTGCGCTTTGTGAATCATTTCTTTGCTTCCAGATGGAGGAGGCGGGGGAGCAGCGACTGTGGGATAAGGAATGGGTGTAACAGGAAGGGCACAGCTTCGCAGGAATCCAGTGCCATTTTTGGGGGTCTCTGGGTGTGTGCATGAGGCAAAGCAGCACGCAGCAAAGTTGCTGGCTTAAACAAAAGTGCTGTGTGTCTTCCTTAATAAAATGTGGCTCCAGGTCTGGAGCTTCTGTTGGTAGAAAGCTCAGGGTCGGTCTTTCAGGTCTTTCAATTGCCTCCTGATTGTGCCAGGGAAAATTTGGGGACTTGCCTGTGCCAGAACTGCTGGCACACCCGTTTGGCTTGTTGGGCCAGACGTGGCTGTTCAAGGTGCCTCTGCAGAGTCCATCGGTGTGGGTGACCACTATGGAAGTCTATACTGCTTGAAAATATCAGGAATACAAAAAGTGAACAAGGACATAAATGATGTGTGGTGTCTACTAGAAGACAACTGACAACAAATATTCAAGTATTAAATCAAGGGAAAGGACAAATGCAAAGTTACGCCTCTTACTGTGAAGTTTTTTAATACATAATTTTTCTGAGGTCACATCTTGCTAACCTATGTGAGTGGACTTGAACTTGATGTGTTGTTTTCTTCCCTGTTATTTGTCTTGTCCTTATCTCTGCAGCACTTTTTGTTGGTGATCTCATAGGCATCAGAAAGGCGAAGGATACTTTTGCTCTGCTGTGAGAAGAAAAACTTTCCTGAGTTCCCTTTTTTTCCTAGCAAAAGAGCTCCAAGAGATATATAGGAGATTTTTCACAGCATACTGATGATACTTGGGTCATCCTCAAAAATATTTATGGCTGACATGAGACTATTTTTAACTTTTCTCCCTTTATTTCCAGTGAAGAATGCAAGACCTAACGGCTCAGGTAACGAGCAGTCTGCTGCAGTTTCCAGAGGTGACTGTTGAGGCCCTTAAGGATGCTGAGATCACCTTAGACTCTGTGCTGTGTGGGAAGTTTTCTGGAGGTGGGCATTTTCCTTTAAATTCAGTCTTGGTTTGAAGTTGTTGTTGGCTGAAGGGCAGAGTCACAACATCAGTATGGTTCCGTTAAAATGCATCAGGTTCTGATAGAACAAACATGAACAACTAGAACTAGACAAACTGAAGCAAACTAGAAAACTAGAAATGATAACATTAAACCATTAACAGGGTTAGGCATTGAAATTACAAAAGCCTGTAACAATCTTGTGCTATTAAAATACTTTATACCATGACTGCTGAGTGAATGAATCTTCCTCAGTTTAGAACAAAATAGAAGGCAGTTTTGAAAACAGCAGTAGTGTTGTTTTGGGCTGTATTTCTTTGTACCAGCTCAAGCTCTACATCCATCATAATATCCCTTGCAGAAATAGTTCTCCTGCAATGGTAGAGGGCGGCAGAACATGCTGCTTTTTCTTCTGTAGTCTGAATAAAAAGACAGAAAGGAGAGGAGAGCTCTGTTAAGTGCTGCCCCCATATTTCCAAAGTATTCAATAGGATGTGAATGAGGACCCAGTGAGAGTTGCTGAAGGCAGCTAAGCAGATTAGGGAGTTGACTTTCTAGGCGACATAAAAGTTGAACTGGATGCCTCTCTGGATGTCTGGGCTTCTGTTAAGACCAGGAAAAATCTCCTCTACCTGACTGTAAGTGCTGTAGTGGAGGTAATCCTTCTCTGAGCTTGAAGTTCTTCAGTGAAGCAATGTATGTTCTTCCTGTGATCAGCGCTTGAAAAAGTTTACCTTTGTGCATGCAGTGCTACTTTTAACATAATTTCCTGCTGGTGTCCAAATCCCTTCCCAGAGCAGTCATGTGTCAAGTAAAATTAAAAAACTGGAAATGAATTGGTTTAGAGGGGTTATATTTGAAGTATGCTTTGTGGCTTGCATTCCTGTATGTATTTAATGGATTGTAGCAAAATATGGCATAAAGACTCGAGATCAGTACATTGTAATCTTTTTTACAGACAGTCAGCATTCTTGAGGAATGACAAGTACAAATGCAAAAGAATGAGATTGTTAATTGTACAGTGTATTGGCTGAGGTTTTCAATGGGTGATTTTAAATAATTGTCCAAAAGAAGGTAAGTTGATTTTCCTCTATTCGGTGTGTTTGTTGAAGGAAAGGTGCAGTGACAGTGACTTTTCCATTGTTTCAATCTTGTGCTGGGGATTTGTTTGGTCAGCTTTCTTTTCTCTTACAGGCAGAAGTGGCCTGGCCTGGCTGGCATGTGGTCCTCAGCTGGAGGTCGTGAACTCTGTGACAGGAGAGCGGCTCTCCGCGTATCGTTTCAGTGGAGTCAATGAGCAGCCTCCCACTGTTCGCGTGGTAAAGGAGTTCTTGTGGCAGAAGAGAACTGGACTCCTGGTTGGGTTGGAAGAAGCAGAGGGAAGTGTTCTGTGTCTGTACGACCTCGGGATCTCAAGAGTGGTTAAAGCAGTTGTTCTTCCAGGCAGGGTATGTACCTTTTTGGGGAAAGGAAGCTTTTGTGTTGTTAGATTCTGCACAATCCTGTTTCAGGGAAAGCTCTGGAGTGCCTCTTTGTGTGACATATGTTTTTAATATTGTTTTAACATATTGTCACTTTGGAGTACCCAGTCAAGAGAGCCTTTTCCTCAGCATCCCTTTCTGCACTCTTGTCATTTTTGTCCTAAGGCTTTAATGAGAACCGTGTTTTCTGGACTACTCTTTGTGTGTTTATAGTGGTTGCATATTTAAGAACTGTCAAAAGGTATTTTCCTGGTTTGAATGAGGCAGCTTCAGAGTCAGCATTCAGATTCAGTGAGCTG
>VWZD01010178.1:3745-20589 GCA_013396695.1 Sakesphorus luctuosus
TGCCTGGCTGCTCTCCAGCCACTCTGTGCCCAGCCTGGAGCGCTGCAGGGGGTTGGTGTGGCCAAAGGGCAGGACTTGGCACACGACACCACTCATCATCTGTGAGAGATTTACACATCTCTGACTGAGCCAAAACTTGGTAGCAGGCAAGAACTGGGAATGACTCACCAGGACAAGTGCAATGACTGAGGTGATTTCATGCCTGGTTTGACTGCAGGTCATCAGGTGCCTCATTGCTTTGCCATGTAACAGCCTGAGTGTGACTGTTCTCTGAGTCAGACTCGGGTATGGAGTAAAATGTAACAGCTTCAACCATGGTCAAGGTGCTTCAGGTGAGGTGGACCATAAAAACCCAGCTGTGCCAGCCCAGCTGGCAGCTGGAAACACAGCGATGCTTTGCATGGCACAGCCCTGCTATGAATTGGTATTCTGAGAGGCAAAGGGTGCCAAGTATTATCCCAGGTTTCTTGTCTTGGTGTTCTGTTATTTTATGGATACTATTTCACTGAAAATCACCTTTGAGGATGCATTTCTCATATCATCATGTCAGTCTGGTCCAGAACTACTTAACTTTGTATTTTCTAGTAAACAAGCAGAGACAAGTCTTTCACTCAATGTTGTCTGCCATCCCTCCAGTGTTTCAGAGCCACCCTTGATATCCTTTTGCTTCTAAAGACCTGATCTATGTTTCAGTTAATGTTTCACAAAGATTTCCCCAGTTTCATGCTCCCCACTGTCGGATGGAAGTGTCCTTGGTCCCACCAAGCCTTTGTGTGTGGCAGAGCAGTTGAGAGAATGTTCTTGGCCACAAGCAGGACACAGGCAAGTAGTGAGAGGACAAGAGGAAATGACCTCAAGTTGCACCAGGGGAGGTTCAGGCTGGACATCAAGAAGAATTTCTTCATGAAAGGGTTGTCAAGCGTTGGAATGGACTGCCCAGGGGAAGTGGTGGAATCACCATCCCTGAAGGTGTTTAAGAAAAAACTGGACAGGTCAGATATGCAAGTGGGAACTTAAAACAAGGAGAAATGGCTTTAAGCTTAAAGAAAGTAGATTTAAAATGGATATTAGGAAGAAATTCTTCTCTGTGAGGTGGTAAGACCCGGGCACAGGCTGACCAGAGAATCTGTGTCTTCCTCACACCTGGAAGTGTTCAAGGTCAGGCTGGATGTGCTCTGAGCAAGCTGGTCTAGTCGAAGATGTCCCTGTCCATGGCAAGGGCATTGTAACTAGATGGTCTTCAAGATCCCTTCCAACCCAAACCATCCTGTGATCCTATGAACAATGGGTGTCTTGGAGGGCTATCAGGTAGTGACTTTTCCCACCCTGGATCTGCCCTTGTTGCATCTCCCTTTCTCCTCCCAGCTCCTCCCTCCTTTTTTTCTGGAATTGCACTTGGTCTTTCTCTGCTCCTCCTGATGGCACTGATGAAAAGCAGGATTGAACTGTGTGTTTTGCCCTCAACTCTTCCTGGGAACAGTAGAAAATTCCTGAGTTTCAGTTCTGCACTGAAGTCCAGACTTGCCTTTCTTTTCTAGTTCGAGTCTGCAGCTTTAACCTGCTGCAGAGTTGAAGCCTCTTGGTTGTGCTTGACAGCAGGAGGTTTATCCTCTGTGGCTTAAATATCACATAGAACAAAGACCTGAGCTTGGGACAAGATTTCTTGATCATGAAAATTCTTGGAGAATGGATAAAATGATAATTTCCATCTCTGTGGACTTCCAAGAGTTTTGGAATGGTCAAAGTATCCTTTTCCCTCCTTCCTCCTTCGAAGTGATGACCTTTGTTGTGCTCATGTAACTTGAGAGGTAACTGAGGCACTGATTAGTTAAAAAAATGAGAAAAAAACAGATATCTGTATAAAGAGCCAAGGAAGCAGAATTTTGATACCCAAATTTAAGAATCTTTTAAAAAGCCTTGTTTGACTTGCCTGTGAGCTTGAAATGTCTTGGTACTTAGATTTTGGTATCTACAGCTCATTATTCATCTAATCCTCAGCTAATGAGAAATGAATGGACCAACTACATTAGATGAGACCCAGGTAAAATGGTCTTGTCATGCCAACAAATTTGAGCTTCATAAAGCATTTGAGCTTCCAAGGGGTGGCACAGAGGAACAGCAGTGACTGCACAATCATCTCTCATGTGACCAGCTGATAAATGACCTTTATTTCCACAGATATTGAACTTTATGGTGGGGAAAAAAACCAAAAAAACCCCACAACAAAATTCTTCCAGGCTCATTTCTAGAGCAAAGCAGTTCAAAACAACAAACTTTAATCTCAGACTGCTTGTTTTATTTACCTTGGTTCCAAAAGGCAAAATTCAAAGAAAATGTCACTTGTGAGTGAAAGGTTTCTTTTTCCTCTTGTGGCATTAAAATCTCATAACCTAACTCAGATTAATACACACAGCAACCAAAAGATCTCTGCAAAATGACTAATTAAAAAGGGGGAGGTTCAAACGAGGTAGAGACAGGGGTCACCTGTTTGGGGACAGATAATCCCAGTGTCCTGCTGCCAAGGAAGGAACCTTGGGGAGAGGTCTCTGCTTCACTGCCCTGGGATTTGTTGGGGTGTCTCACCCACACCAGTCTCTTGGCTACTCTGCCCTTTCTCTTTTTTCCATGTATGTTCATGGCCACTGCACGTAGAGGAGAGGTTGGCAGATGGGTGATCATTAACTGCAGGAATTAATTGGGATTGTGCTCTTATTGGGCTTGTGTAGTAGTTTTGGCTCTAGTCAGCATAGGTCCCCATTTAGGCCTCAGTTTTCAGCAGGCCTCAAAGGACATGACGCAGATTAGAGGGGACAGGTATCATCTGACTTAAGCAGCCAAAGAGGTATTTCATATCATCTGACATCATTAGGAAGCGTCGAGGAGTATAACAAGCCAGGGGGGAGGAGTTTCTGCCTATTCAGTCCATGCTTCGGACCAGGAGGGTTCCTACTCCCTGACTGCTGATATCAGGCCCTGCTGCTGCTGGTCTGCGTGGCTGTTTACCTGGGGAAGTGAGCATATTCCTGTTAATTCCTTTTTCCCTCTTGCTGGGAGGTTTCCTTTGGGGAGGAGGTTTGGTTGGTTCAGAATTCTGCTTGTTAGCCGGGGCGACCTCGGTGAGCCTGTTGTTGTTTCCTGTCACTATGTGCTATTTCATAGTTGGTGTTAAGCTTTCCACTTCTCTCTATAAATATAAGAACTTCACCATGTCCAAAGCCTCATTTCTGTTTTTTTCCCTCACTCTCCTTCTCTGGGAATGGACCTTTTGACTGGGTCCCAGGCAGCTGGCATTTTGCCACCTTAAACTATAACAGCTTGGGAGGTGGCTCAGGCACTAAATGTAGGTGGATAAAATGGAACCATGGCCCTCAGGGGAGATGAACAGGGCAGTCCATGTCCTGAGATCCTCAACCAACACCATCCTGAGAAAATCAACATTCCTCAACAACGAGCATTTGTAGACCAGAAACCAAGTGGATCCTGAGATGCCTCAAAAAGAAACATGACCAGCTCATTGAGGGAGGTTATTATGCCCCTCCACTCTGCTCTTGTGAGAACACACCCAGAACAGTGTCCAGCTTTGAGATCCTCAATAGGAGAAAGATGCAGACTCACTGGAACAAGCCCAGAGGAGGCCATGGAGATGCTCCAAGAAATGCTCTGGATACAGGCTGAGAGACCTGGGGTTGTTCAGCACAGAGAAGGCTCCAGGAAGACCTTAGAGCCCCTTCCAAGGCCAAGAGAGCTGGAGAGGGACTTTGGACAAGGGCTTGGAGTGAAAGGACAAGGGAAAATGGCCTTAGGCTGAAAGAGGACAGATTTAGGTTAAATATTAGGAAGAAACTCCTTACTGTAAGGATGGTGAGGTGCTGGCACAGGTTGTCCACAGAGACTGTGGACTCCCCAGCCCTGGAAGTGTTCAAGGCCAGGTTGGACAGGGCTTGGACAACCTGGGATAGTGCAGGAAGGTGTCCCTGCCCATGGCAGGAGGTTGGAAAGAGATGATCTTTCAAGTCCCTTCCAGCTCAAACCATTGTATGATTCTATGAAAATATTCTGTAACTCTCACCAGAATTTCTTAATACTTTAAATTATAGATTTAAGAACTGGTTAGAGTTTGATAGTCCTAAAGGTATATGAATGCACACACCCAAACAAACAAACAAAAAAGGGAAATATTTCTATAAGGGGAAACCTCCCAAAACAGGGTTACAGGAAGGAGCTTTTCTTGGGTGAGTAACAGGGATTAATTCTATAGTTTTTCTATCCATTTTCAGACCCTAATTTGATCATTGCCTTGGGCTGGCTTGACAGAACAGAGCTCTTAGTAAATTAAATTGCCATCAACACTTCTGACATCCAACTGCCACCCCTGTGATATCCAAAGTGTACCCAAGGAATGGGACACAAACCTCGTGCAAGACCTCTGGGCTATGGTGAGATGTCATGGGCAGTAACTGAAACAAGGGATGTGTGGGCATGAGGGGAACCACCCTGCAGGTCACTGCATAGATGGGGATGGAGCTGAGCTTCCATGAATGGAGAATTTCAGGAAAAGGTGGTGCTAAAAGCTCTCACGCTGGATTGGGAAGTTCTGGCTGTCTCTGAAGTGCAAGAATGACCCTTCAAGTTTTGATTTGCCTTTAAAGCAAAAAACAAGCTTTGCACTGAAATCAGAAGTTGGCCTGTAAGACACTGCTTAATTTCCTGTGGCTGAAGTCCCTCCTCTGGGTTCTTCCTTACCGTGTTTCTTGGACTTGCAAGTTGGAAGGATGAAGGGGAAAAATAACTTTAATTTATAAATTAATCACAGGGCAGTTGTGAACATTAACAACGCTGCAGGTGTGTAAAATGTGAATGTGATGCTGTTTCACTGGATCAGGAGAGAATATTGTAATGAGAGCCAAGTTGCCATATTTGTACAGGCTGGGAGCTTATTGGGAATGTCCCAAGCCAGTCCCTTCCCTCTCACTCAGGCAAGATGGGAGCAGCATGAAACCCATGCAGGAAAAGTCTGCAAGGACTGTCAGAGATAAGAAGAGTTTCTTTAAATAGAAAAGACTAGAAGAGCTTGGCTTGAGCTGGGAACTGAGTAGGAGTGTGCCTTGTCTACAGACTCTGCCTCTAGACAGGCAGCAGGAAGGAGGCAGAAATATTTCAGCTGCAGGATAAAGCTGGCACCAGGACAAAGAGCTAAAAACTCCTCTCAAATGAATGTTGGCTGGAAAGACAAACATTTCTAAGCATCAAAGCCAAAGGAGGGTTTGGAACATCCTCCCAAAACACCCAGCAGGTTTGGGGTGATGTGGGATCCACATGTGAGTAGGACTATGAAGAAGCCATGGAAGTCAAAGTTCAGAAGACTTTGGTCATACATCAATCTGAGAAAGACATCTTGGCAACTAAAACTAAAAGAGGAGAGTTTTGGATTAGATGTTGGAGAAAAATTCTTCCCTGTGAGGGTGGGCAGGCCCTAGCACAGGTTGCCCAGAGAAACTGTGGCTGCCCTGCCCCTGGAAGTGTCCAAGGCCAGGTTGGATCGGGCTTGGAGCAACCTGGGATAGTGAAAGGTGTCACATGGCAGGAGGTTGGAATGAGGTGACCTTGAAGACCTCTTTTGATACAAACCATTCTATGATCTAAGTCAAATCACTCTGTAAATGCTCTGGAGGAATCCTCCAGGATTTGGGAATTCTGTCTTGTATCATTCCTGCTCTCTAGTCTTGTTCCACAAGGACATGAATCCTTTCCCAGAGCTGTCTCCATTTCAGTTCTAGGTGGGCATATGTGAAGGTCAAGAATTTCCTTTGCAAAGTGTCCTGGAGATGTGAAAATACAAATAGGGATTATTTAAAATATGCAAAAATTCACTGAAAGAGTGGCCAAGCATTGGAACAGGCTGCTCAGGGAAGGGGTGGAATCACCATCCCTGGAAGGGTTCAAAAAATGAGCAGATGTGGCACTTGGGGACATGGTTGAGTGGGCATGGGGGTATTAGGTAGGAGGTTGGACCTGATGATCTTGGAGGTCTTTTCCAACCTTGATGATTCTATGATTTGGAGGTCACAGCTTCTCCATTCACAACTTTCATATGTTTACAGGAAAAAACGTATTGCACCACTGTTTTCACCATATTTTCTTAGCATTTTATAATGTTTCTTTTTCTTTTTTTTTTAATGTAATCTAAATTCTGTTTCTTATTTTTAAGAATGCAATGAGCTATGACAGCAATAAACCCCTTTTAATTGTGTAAGACCTGGGTAAACATTTTCATGGTGCTCCAAAGCATGGGGAGTTTGTGTCTTTGGGGAGCATCCAAATAAGTCTCAGCCAAATCTCTAAATGCAACCAGAAAACTTGAACAAACTCTGCAAACCAAACAGTTTTAAAGGGTCTCCAAGGAAAGCAACAGTAAAAGTGGCTCTCATTTAGGGGAAGTCATCTACATGCTGGAAAACACCCCAGAGAACAGGAACAAGGAATGGTCTGGGGAGGGTGGAGATGGTGGATATTCTGTCTTGTTTCCATTGGTATCCATTGGGAAATTGGCTTTACAATTGTGGTGGTTACAGGAGGACAAGAAGTCTTTTGCAATCACAGAATCATGAAATGGTTTGGGTTGGAAGAGACCCTGAGGATCATCTGTTTTAGATCCCCCCCTGCCATGGGCAGGGACACCTTCCACTAGCCCAGGTTGCTCCAAGCCCTGTCCAACCTGGCCTTGGACACTTCCAGGGATGGGGCAGCCACAGCTTCTCTGGGCAACCTGTGCCAGGGCCTCACCATCTTCATAGTAAAGAATTTCTTCTTAATATTTAATCTAAACCTGACCTGCTTCAGCTTAAGGCCATTTCCCCCTGATCTGTCACTCCAGCCATTGGAAAAAGTACCTTTTCTGCCTTCTTGGAACTCCCTTAGCCACTGGAAGGGGTTCTAAAATCTCCCTGGAGACTTCTCTTCTCCAGGTTTATTAATCCCAACTCTCTCAGCCTGTCTCAATAGTTGGTTAAGACTATGTAAAAGCTAAGAAAATAAAATCTGGATGATTAAAAGATAAAGCGGGAGGAGCAAGAGGCACTCCCTGTGTGACAAACCTGAGTCATTTGGATGTGTTATAGTTTAAGCTGGCAAAATGCCAGCTGCCTGGGACCCAGTCAAAAGGTCCACTCCCAGAGAAGGAGAGTGAGGGAAAAAAACAGAAATGAGGCTTTGGACATGGTGAAGTTCTTATATTTATATGGAGAAGTGGAAAGCTTAACACCAACTATGAAATAGCACATAGTGACAGGAAACAACAACAGGCTCACCGAGGTTGCTTCAGCTAACAAGCAGAATTCTGAACCAACCAAACCTCCTCCCCAAAGGAAACCTCCCAGCAAGAGGGAAAAAGGAATTAACAGGAATATGCTCACTTCCCCAGGTAAACAGCCACGCAGACCAGCAGCAGCAGGACCTGATATCAGCAGTCAGGGAGTAGGAACCCTCCTGGTCCGCAGCATGGACCGAAAAGGCAGAAACTCCTCCCCCCTGGCTTGTTATACTCCTCGACGCTTCCTAATGATGTCAGATGATATGAAATACCTCTTTGGCTGCTTAAGTCAGATGATACCTGTCCCCTCTAATCTGCGTCACGTCCTTTGAGGCCTGCTGAAAACTGAGGCCTAAATGGGAACCTATGCTGACTAGAGCCAAAACTACTACAAAAAGATAAAGTGGAAGGAGCAAGAGGCACTCCCTGTGTGACAAACCTGAGTCATTTGGATGTCATTTCCTTCTGTCCACCCCTGGCATTCAGTGTTTGTGGGGAGAAGAAAACTTACAATCTTATATCTAATTGTTGTTTACTGAGGGGAAAAAAGAAAGTTATGGATGGTGGTTTGCATTGCCCAAAGCTTCACTTTCATCATCATGAAATAGGAGAGGGAGAAAGGCAAAGAGATGCTCTGCCTCTTTTAATTTTCAGGGGACTTGAGGGATGGATGAGGAACTTTTGCAGGATGGTATCAAATCTCCAGTGTGATGAGGCTTTTTGTTTCCATACACTGCAGGGAGTCAGAGGATATTCCCTACTTGCAAACAAGAGATAAAGACTTGAAAGTCCCTAGAAAATATCCTTGTTTTTGCATGATATTTAGTAATAGGAATCTTCCCTCAGCTGTGACTCTTGCAAACAGTAACAAACTTTCAGGGATGGAAAATGCCCTTTTTTTCTCAAAGTTTTCATGTAAAGAAAACTTTTTTGTATCTATTTTTAATTAGAACCGGGAAAGTCTGAAAAGATTTTGGGAAGAATGAGTTTTCAAGTTTTAGAGATGAAAAGTTTTTGTTTTTTAGCAGCTCTATCCAAAAGCCTACTTTGTCCTTTCAACATCTAAAGATGTTCCTGGTGAAAAATGTAAGGAGTAATGGAAGGAGGGTTTTTTGATGCAAAATCAGGAATTCTCTGTAAAGAAATACTGAAAAATTGTGTTCACAGAATCACAAAATATGCCAAGTTGTGAAGGACCACATAAAATTAATTCAGCTTTTCTCTCTTTCATTTTTCTTTTAATTCTGAGTCTTTTTATCTGAAGAAACCTCCAGAAATATAAGCTGGATTTGCATATTATTTCTTCTGTGTATTTGAAAAAAAAAAAAAAAAGAAAAGAAAAAAAGAAATCTGGCTGACAAGTTTTAAAAGTGACAAATTAGTAAAGAAAATCACCGAATGTTCTTTCCACTCTCTATAAATAAATCCCTGGGATGTGGAATGGAAATCTGTGAAATCATTCACTGTAAATATAATTTCAGGGCAGTGAACAGACAGGAAAATTCAGATAGAATCCAGCATATGCCCAGTGACAGGTCTCCATGGTGAGATATCCCTGCTAAGCAGAACCAGCCTGGACTGCGATTTCCCATCCATGTGATGACACCCCAACATATGTTGCAATGCTCTGTAAAATGATGCAGCACAAATAGAGGCAGAGAACAGACAGATTTTCCCAAATCCTCTTCTCCTAGCTGATTAATATGTTAATTATGCAGTGAGAAGCACAACAGCAATGAATAATATTTCCATGACTTGTCATGACCTGTGATGCTCCATCCATGGAAGTGCTCAAGGCCAGGTTGGATGGGCTTAGAGCAACCTGGGCAAGTGGAAGGTGTCCCTGGTCAAGGCAACAGAGTTGGAACAAGATGATCCTTATGGTTTCATCTAACCCAAGGCATTCTATGATTTTCCATTGCTAATTCCACCAAATTTGTGGAATTCAGAAGTCAGTGGCACTCCGGGAGCACCAGGATGCACAAAACCCAAGGGCTGCTCTTGTCTCAGTGAAACAAGTGAGAAGCAACACTGGAACAGCCCATGGTGCTGCCCAGGGAACTGCTCAGCAAACTGGAGTGGGGAATTCAGGAAATATTTCTTCATGGAAAGTGCTGTCAAGCATTGGAATGGACTTCTCAGGGAGGTGGTGGAGTCCCCACCCCTGGAGGTGTTTAAGGAAAGACTGAACATGGCACTCAGTGCTCTGGGCTGGGTGACAAGTTGGGCATCAGTCACAGGTTGGTATCGATGATCGTGGTGGTCTTTTCCAACCTAAATGACTCTGGGATTCTGTGAATGGAGTTCCTGATGGCCACATCATTAAAATTCCCTAGGGACAGAACCAAGAACAGCTCCTGGATTTTATTGTGACTGAGCCTACAGGAAAAGCAAAACCACGAGGAAAATGCCCACAGTGTTTATTTTTCTCAGAGAACATTTTAGTACCAACACCTTTTTCAGATGAAACATAAAACTTCGAGGGCTTTGGGAGAAGACTGAAAAATGTCAAGTGATGGTTTGGGTTTGGAGTGAAGGGGAAGGAGGAGCTGTTTGCTTTGTTCCTTATAAAAGGACAAATCCCCTGAAAGGAGACATTTCTCAGAGAAATATCACTTCTTTGAAACCAGAAAAAGAAGCATTTTTTTTCTGAGGTAAACATTGAGATCAGCCCAAAACTTAGTTTGAACTGCAAGTCCAAGACCTGCCTGAGGTACTGGAGGTTCACTGACTCACCTGTCACCCAGAAGAAATCCCATAATAGGCTGAATGGGGTGTCTGAGCATCCTAGTCCAGTAGAAGGTGCCCCTGTCCATGGCAGAGGAGTTGGAATGAGATGATCACAGACTATTCTGAGTTGGAAGGGACCCACAAGGATCATCAAGTCCAACTCTTTAAGTTAATGGCCCATACAGGGGATTGAACCCACGACCTTGGCATTATTATAATCAAGTTTTAACCAACTGAGCTAATCAAATTTTTAAGGTCTCTTCCGATCAAAACCATTTTGTGATTGTCAGAACTCCCTGCTGGAGGAGAGATGTGCAGCACGAAGTCTGCTCTTGGGATTTTAAAAATAGGTATTATGGTTTCAGACATGAAGCTTCTCCCTGGTCCTGGAAAGGGGGAAAGGATTTCTCCTTCCTGGGGGTTACCCCCATCTCTTTATCTCCTGCACCTCCAAACCTGCTCCATCTTAACCTCTTTGCAGAGGAGGGAAGGGCAAAAGGATGTGCTTAACACTGACCTCATAATAGTGTCTGGTTGATGCACAGGCTTTCTTATGAGATTCACTTGATATTCAAGCCCTGCTCCCTGGAGACCCTGCTCTGCTCTGACCAGGACAGTTCTCAACCTCCTCCTCAGAGCAGAAAACAGCCTGAACTGCCTCAAATCCTGGGGTCAGTTTTGGGCTCCTCAAAACTAGAAAGACTGGATAGACTTGAGAGATGGGCTGATTCCAATGGGATGGAGTTCAGCAAGGCCAAGTGCAGGTCCTGCCCTTTGGCCACCCCAAGCCCTGCAGCGCTCCAGGCTGGGCACAGAGTGGCTGGAGAGCAGCCAGGCAGAAAGGGACCTGGGGGGACTGAGGGACAGGAAGCTCAAGAGGAGCCAAGAGTGTGGCCAGGTGGCCAAGAAGGCTAATGGCATCCTGGCCTGGATCCAAAGTAGTGTGGCCAGCAGGGCCAGGGCAGTGAGCCTTCCCCTGGACTCTGCCTTGGGGAGGCCACACCTTGAGTGTTGTGTTGAGTTCTGGGCCCCTGAGTTGAGGCAAGAGATTGAGGGGCTGGAGCGGGGCCAGAGAAGAGCAACGAGGCTGGAGAAGGGAGTGGAGCACAAGTGCTGTGGGGAGAGGCTGAGGGAGCTGGGGGTGTTTGTGCTGGAGAAGAGGAGGCTGAGAGGTGACCTCAGCACTGTCTGGAAGTGCCTGAAGGGAAGTTGTGGCCAGGTGGGGGTTGGTCTCTTCTCCCAGGCACTCAGCAATAGGACAAGGGGGCACGGGGGGCTCAAGCTCTGCCAGGGCAAATTGAAGTTGGAGAGCAGAAAAAATTCTTTCCAGAGAGAATAATGAGGCATTGGAATGGGCTGCCCAGAGAGGGGGTGGATTCCCCATCCCTGGAGGTTTTTAAGCTGAGCTTGGCCGTGGCACTGAGTGCCATGATGTGGTAAAGGGACTGGAGTTGGACCAAGGGTTGGACTTGATGATCTTGGAGGTCTTTTCCAACCCAATCCATTCTATGATTCTATGACATTGGGGGGCTGGAGAGTGTCCAGAGAAGGGAACAGAGCTGGGAAGGGTCTGGAGCACCAGGAGCAGCTGAGGGAGTTTGGAGGGCTCAGCTTGGAGAAAAGGAGGCTCAGGAGGGACCTTACTGATCTCGAGAACTTCTTGACAGGATTGGGGAGCCAGGGGATGTTGGACTCTACTCCCAGGGAACAAGGGACAGGACAAGAAGAAACAGCCTCAAGCTGCTCCAGGAAAGGTTGATATTGGATCTTAGGAAGAATTTCTTCACTGAAAAGGCTGACCAGCCCTTTTCAGCTGCCCAGGGCAGTGGTGGAGTGACCAACCCTGGAGGGATTTAAAAGCCTTTGGATGTGGCACTCGAGGACATTGATTAGTGGTGGACATGGCAGTGGTGGGTTAATTGTTGCACTTGATGATCTTGGAGGTCTTTTCCAACCCTCATAATCCTATAATTCCATGTTTCTGTCTGATGTTTATCTGTAGCAATGAGGTTAAGAGTACTTTCAGTTCATCTATTTCTCATGTGACCAGTGTGGAACTTACCCAGTTTTGCTGACCTGGAACAGACAAAAAATGGACATTATCCTCTTTTCTCCTTTCAGGACAGAAAAGACACATTTTTCAGATGATTGCAATATCATTCAAGATTCTTTTTCCATGCCCTGTAAGCTCTGAAAGTGCAAAGGATACCCAGGAAAGCTTTCAGGGTGCACTCGTGTAGGATGAAATGGCAGAGGAAAAGGTATTTAAAATTATAGCAGAAGCTGTGGGGGATGGGAGGGCTTGAAAGGCCTGGAACATATTCCTCTTCTGGCTCCTAATTAGGATTGAAAAATCTCTGTGGGTTAATGAGGGGCAGTTATGTTGAAATGTCACTTATGTATATGGCAATTTAAGAGACTACCTTCCTGAGGGAATTGCTATGGGATATTAATGCCCAGAGTCTGAAAATCACAATGGAAGAAAAGTCTTCATTGAAACTGAAGAGCAGGAAGGAGTTTTCTGCATGGTGAAAGTATTAAAAATGTGTTGAAGGCCTAAACAGTCTACAAAGAGAAAAAAACAAGGAAGAAACAACTGGAAGAGAGTTTATATTCAACAGCTACTACAAACCATCATCCCAGGAACCATCAGAGCACCTCATTGACCAGCAACATCTTCCTCTCCTCTAATGCGTTTTCTCCAGCAACATCTATCCTTTTTTTTTTTTTCTTTAAAACATCAATTAAATGATTTTAAGATCCTGGTTTGGTTGGCTTTGATCTTTTAACTGCCTCTCTCCATGTCCTAAAAGTGCAGCTTTGCTTTCTACATGGACTTGCCTTCAAGTGGTGCATTTAGTACAGGAGGTTTATATCATATATATGTCTTATTTATATTTAGTGCAGGTTTAGTGGGATTGTAATGGGGAGGTGTCACTCTGAAGTGCTCTGGGCCGATCAGAATCAGTGTTTTGGAGCATTGTCTTTGGTTTGATCAGGGTTATTTTATATGTTCCTTAGACAGGAACAGTCTAGCAATAATCTGAAAGAGATCTGGGGATGGATGACTCAGATTTTATATTTTATATCACCAAAGGCTACCAAAAAATCCATATTTATTTCAATTTCCAGCCCACACTGTCAAAAAGTCATCAGGAATTGAGACCCAAGAGCAAATTTCCAAGACTCTAACAAGTGTTATTTGTATTAACTGCTCATGCACCACTATTCAAATCCTCACAAAATTCCTAAAAATAAATACAGGAAGGAGAGCACTCAGATGTGTCACTGGTGGGGCTTAATAACAGCAGGGGTTGATAAAGCAAAAGCCTTTTGTTAGAACAAAGGAACAGTCCAGAGGGCAGGTCCATGGGAAATGATCCAGGAAATGGGAGGTTTCACATGAAGTTGTCAAAATCCTTTTATCAGGAAGGCCCAGGAACTGGTGGTTGTGGGAAGTGATTAATGTGGGGAGAGTAACAACAGTTCCTCCACAAGGGGATCAAGGTGGACCCAGAGGGAACTGCTCAGGCCCTGTAGCAAAACCTGGAATACCTGACCTCAGGAAGTCATAGAAACACAGAATATCCCAAGCTGGAAGGGATTCACAAGGACCATCAAGTCCAGCTCCTGGCCCTGCAAACACCCCAACAATCCCACCGTGTTCCTGAAGGCGTTGTCCAAATGCTCCTTGGGCTCTGTCAGGTTTAGTGCTGTGCCCACTGTCCTGGGGAGCCTGTTCAGTGCCCAACCACCCTCTGGATGAAGAAGCTGTACCTTTCCATCTTTGTGAATGTTATTATGAAATTCTAGCTTTGATTTCCCTGGTGCTTTGATCACTCTCAAAATCATTTTCCATGCTCTGTCCCTGTGAATGTTGAGAGATTTAATTTCTTCCCAGTAAAGAGCTGATGGATGCAGAAGGTCCTACTGAAACACTTGTTTTCCTCCCCAAAACTAGTGCTTTTCCCTAATTTATTTAACCTCTGGATGATTGGTTGTCACCTCAAGCTTTCGTTTTTATTCAAGAAGAGCAATCCAGGACAAAGCCTCTGTAAGAAGCATATCATAGAATCACAGAATGGATTGGTTTGGAAAAGACCTCTGAGATCATCAAGTCCAACCCTTGCTCCAACTCCAGTCCCTTTACCACATCATGGCACTCGGTGCCACGGCCACGCTGAGGTTAAAAACCTCCAGGGATGGGGAATCCACCCCCTCTCTGGGCAGCCCATTCCAATCCCTCAGCACCCTCTCTGTGAAGAAGTTTTTTCTGCTCTCCAACTTCAATTTGCCCTGGCAGAGCTTGAGCCCCCCGTGCCCCCTTGTCCTATTGCTGAGTGCCTGGGAGAAGAGACCAACCCCCACCTGGCCACAACTTCCCTTCAGGCACTTCCAGACAGTGCTGAGGTCACCCCTGAGCCTCCTCTTCTCCAGCACAAACACCCCCAGCTCCCTCAGCCTCTCCCCACAGCACTTGTGCTCCACTCCCTTCTCCAGCCTCGTTGCTCTTCTCTGNATTGCAATCAGCCCATCTCTCCAGTCTCTCCAGATCCCTCTGCAGAGCCCTCCTGCCTTCCAGCAGGTCGACACTCCCTCCCAACTTGGTGTCATCAGCAAATTTGCTGCTGATGGACTCAATCCCCTCATCTAAGTCATCAATAAAGATGTTAAACAGGACTGGACCCAACACAGACCCCTGGGGACACCACTGGTGACCGGCCCCCAGCTGGACGCAGCTCCATTCACCAGCACTCTCTGGGCCCGACCCTCCAAGCAGCTCCTAATCCAGGAGAGGGTACACTTGTCCAAGCCATGGGCTACCAGCTTTTCCAGGAGTATATTATGTATATATGTGTTGCTGTGAGCCCACCAAACAAGCCAGACACCTGCCAGCAGGTGGGATTCCCTCTTTGCTGTGCTGTTTATTAGCTGGCACCTTTCCTAAACTGCCTACATTTCATTCAGGATGTTCTGCTTCAATTCACTGGCAGAAAATCAAGACCATAAAGAGCATCAAGATACTAAGACAACTGTAAAATTTGATTTTCTGCAAGTCATCACCCTTGTAGCTGCATTTTGGGGTGCACTGGGTACTGTGAAAGCAACAAAAAACAGGTAGAGTTGACAAGTCTTGATATCCTGATGTCTCGGGGTGCAGCGATCACTGTGCTCATGTGTTTTTGCTGCTGTGCAACCAAAATTGTCACTCAGTGATGACCCCCAGCAGTGCCAATGACACACAAAGGAGAGGAAACAGAACTGGGATCACTGAAAAGAACACTCTCCTGTTTATTGCTTTTGTAGGAAGGGCACAGCAAGTCTCTGAAGGCACCATCCTTCTTAGTCATCTGGGCAAAACAAGCAGTGGGATGTTTTGGTTTGCTTTGAGGTTTGTTTTGAGTAAACCCAGACTGGAATTGGAACTCTGCTGCTTGTTCTGACAGTGGCCACGGTTAGAGAGATGAACAAGGGATAGATCCTTCTTTGGGCATGTAAAATCCTGTTGCTTGTGTGAATAACTCTTGGCCATGGGTTTTGGTCGACAGAATAAAGAGCAGTTGGGCTTCAAAAAGAAGCCTTCATTAAAGACCAAGTGCCACAAAATATTTTGTGGGGAGGTCCTTGCACAGGTTGTTCAGAGAACTGGTGGCTTCCCCATCCCTGGAAGTGTTCAAAGCCAGGTTGGATGATGCTCTGAGCAACCTGAAATGTTGTGAAAGGGAGTGGAAGGTGTCCCTGCTCAGGGCAGGTGGGTTGGAATGAGATGATTGTGAAGGTCCCTTCCAACTCAAAACCATCCTATGATCCCACAATCTCAATATAGGGAAGTGCATGTAAGAACAAATCCTGGCCCCTGATAGTCCATCCTGTTCAATCCTGGCATTCTGTGCCAATTGGAGTTCCCCCAGGACAGACCCAGGGTATGGTCTGGGGAGCAGCCAAGGCTGAGGACTGTGTCCAGTGGATATTTTGGATATGGTCACCTTCTTTTGGGAGAAACTGTTTGGGAATGCAGGTAAGAGCTGAGCTGAGCAGTGCTCTGAGGGACTACAAAGAATCCTGGTAGAAACAGCCTTGTGGTCAGAAGTACAGTTGTCTCCCCCTTTCTATATGTTTTTCCTCACAATACACTAATTTACAGGGAGAAATCACCTTTTCAGCAGTGCAGGTGTTGGTTTATCTGGGTTTTATGGTCTTTCATACCTCTATAAGTAATTTCAACAGATTCCAGAAGAAATCCTCTGTTGCCAGCACTTCCCAAGGCTGCAGAGTGTTTTTCAGTTCCCATAAACCAGATACAAGCTCTGACTTTGGTTTATATGCTGAATTTTCTGGAGATGGGACACTAAGAATCCAGGGGAGGCTTCTCCAAGCCAGCAGCCAAGAGGCAGATTCCCAAAATGAGGAGTTACATCTCACTGACCTCCAGGCTGTTCTGCTCAGTTGGCCTGTAATGCTTTGGTCTTGAACTTCTCTGCTCAGTCAGATGATGCTTTTTAAAGATTTCTATTTGGAGATTAAAAATTATACAAGCTGAGGGCTGAGAAGCAAAATCAGCTCCCATACAGTCAGGCAAAATAGGGTTGGGAACTCAATAACTTCAGAGAGGAGAAGGAAAGGGGAAGAGAGGAGGGAAGAGGGGAAGAGAAACATTGACTGCAGGTATCAGCATCCAGCAGGTCAAAGCTTTGCTGAGGTTTGGCCCCAGACATCCTGCAGAGGGGAGATTCACTGCACAGTTACTGAGCAATAAAAAATATAGTGATTGAAAGATAGTCCTCCCCTCCCCTCCCCTCCCCTC
>VWZD01010178.1:20899-45182 GCA_013396695.1 Sakesphorus luctuosus
TACCCTCCCCTACCCTCTCCTCCCCTACCCTCCCCTACCCTCCCTTTGCAGTTGAATCTTTTCATGGTTTTCACTGTTCTTTTGTCAATTTGATGAAGGGGACTTGGGGGAAGATACGTTGTGATCTCCTAAAATTCTTCCACAAAGAAGACAGCAATGTCTGTTCTCTGTGTCTATCATGGAGGGAAGACAATGTCCTGTATTTAAATTCTAGACAGTGAAATTAAGGTTCAATATTAAGAAAATACTCCTAACAAAGAGATTGGGATATTCTAGATCTGCTGCACAATCTCTCTCATTGGGGAGCTTCAGAATTGTATTAGTAGAAAGTCTGTCAGGAAAAGATCAAGGAGAGTTGACCCTGCCTTGGAGCAGGGCAAGGACTGGAGAACCTCATTAAGTTTCTCAGTAGCCCTATTATCTATGGAATCATTGATTGATTCAGATTGAAAGGAGCCTCTGGAAACCACCAGGTCTAACCCTTCCCCACCTCCCAACCCCCAAGAAACTTCAAAAAATATTTAGATGGCTTAAAGTTGTCCAAGTTCTTAATGTCTCCAAGGAAGGAGCTTCCACAGCCTCTCTGGGGAATCTGTTTCAGTGCTCAATCTGTACATTTCTTTTCCCATTTATTCAACTGGGATGGTCCTTGATGTAACATGTAAGTTGCTCTTCAAGCTTTTGATGTGCACCTGCAGGAAGAGTTTGGCTTCGTCTTCTCTTGGAATGTGGTTAGAGACAATGAGAAGACTTCTCCTTAACTTTATTTTCCAGGATGAAGCCTGTTCTCCCAGACTCTGTTACTGGATCACTTGCTCAGGCCCTTCAGCCATCTCAGTGGTTTTCTCAAATATGTTCATGTCTTTCTTATGGTGGGGAGCCCCAAGGTGGACAGAGAACTCCAGATAAGCTCTCACACATGTCAAATAGAAGGCAGCAATCACTGGGAAGGTGCTGGAGCAAATCCATATCACTCTGAACACACAAAGAGGAAGGGGGTCAGGACTAGTCAGCCTGGATTTAGGAAGGGGAATCCATGACTTACCAACCCAGTGGTCTTCTACAGTGACAAATCTGGCTTGGGGGATGTGGGTGTTGCTCATTCTGACTATAGCAAAGCTATTGACACCATGTCCCACAACATCTCCACAGACAAAGGGATGGAGTTTGGACTAGATACATGGATAGGGGCAGACTGAACAGCTCTTGTCCTTCGTGGTCTTCAAAACAGTTTCCAGGATGAGCTGCTCCATCACCTTCCCAAGGACTGACTCACTGGCCTGAGTTACCCTTCTTATCCTTGAATATGGGAGTGACATTTGTCTCCTCCTGCTCCCAGGAACCTTCCCTGATCACCAGGACCTTTCAAAGGTGACCTTGCAATGACATCAGTGCCCACAGTTCATCTTGCCATGGCCTGTGCATTCTGGAAGTCTGTTTTGTCCTACTTTGATCCCCCTCCACTGAGGACAAGTCTTCCTTGCTCTGGTCCAGGAGGCAGGGATTTCTGAAGGCTGGTCTTCTCAGTAAAGACTTAAGTGAAGAAGACCTTGAGTATCTGGGCCATTTCCATGCTCTTTGTCACCAGAATTCCTACCCTGTTGAGCAACAGGCCCGCATTTTTCCTACTCTTCATTTCCCATGTGAGAAATTTTCTTGTTGCCCTTCATATCCCTCACCAGATTTAAATCCAGATGGACTTTGATTCCCTGCTCCAGCCTCATCCATCAGCTCTCTCTTATTGGTTTCTTCTGCAGATGGAGCTACATGGAGATCTCCAACACAGGAGAACATGACCCCAGCCCCAGAGCTTGTATTTGTTAGCCCATCTCACCAGGAGGTTGGCAGCCATGCCAGCTTACATCACATATGGAATCTTCTTCCCTGTGAAAACATGGGAATGTTGTGTTCAAATAAAGGCAGGAAATCTCCTTGCAGGGAATCTGGAGGCAGATTAGTTTTTGTTGCATCCCACCAAGAGGTCACAGAGTTAAAGAAAAAAGGGAAAGACACAGGTTAAGGGCTAATATTGTTTTTTCACCATGGGATAGAATAACAAGAGTGGTTTCTTCTGGGTGAATGTTCATATAAAGACCTGCTGGGCTTTATGTCATCTCAGATGCAACAAGAAAGAAACCTGTGCCACCCTACACCCCCCACAACAGAGTTCTCAGGCAGAGGAAAGGCTGGGAAATGGAAGGGGCAGGATATTTCCCTTGGTTTCCTTTTGAAATGTCTTGTTAAAAAGAAGCTCTGATTCATATTTTTATTTTTGGGGGGCGAAAGGTTCCTTTATCAGGACTACAAGGCTCAGTCTGGGGTTTTCCAGAGTCCACCTGCTGGGTTTTCCCTGGAAATGACAATTCCTTCACCAGTGATTTCACTTGCAGGCTCCTTTCCTATATAATAATTATCCTTTCTGAATCCCTGACCTTTGCTCTTGCCAAGATTCAGTTCTCCAACTCCACAAGGAAGCAGAAGGGTCTTCCCTTTACTTCCCCAATTTACACAGGTTGTAAAATTTCTGCTTTCCCAGGATATCATTTCCCAGTGCAACTTCTTTAACTTCTATCAAGGATTATTAACACCTCAGGCTTGGAAAGTCACTGAACAAAAGATTCCTGAACACTGGCTATGAGTTATTCCTATTTTTTTCCCAACTGTTTTTATTTCTCCTGGTTATCTGCAGTTGCTCATTGGATCCTGAAAACAGGATTCTATTCCCAGATAACTGTTATGCTTTATAGTACCCAGATCTTGGATGACAGGTTTGAGAGACATGTTAAATATCATAATAACAACGATACAAGGTGCAAATATAATATCCATGTGCACACACAGAGGTGCATTCAAGTTCAGCTCAGAGAGATTTCCCAAAGGAGAACTCAGTTCCTCGTGCTCTGATTTATTCGGATGCCTTATTCCTTTCCATCTCTATTCATCAAGCCTTGAATGGGATACCAGCTTTAATAGATGCTAATTAGCAATATAAACCATCCACCATGCAAATCAATAGCAGAATAATACTGGGGGAAAAATCCCAACAAAACCTGTCACTGTAACAGTTGGGTCCAGTGATTGAAAGGGAGGAAAATGCAGTTGGATTCTTAATATTGAGTGCAATTAAGAAAGAAAAGAGAAATTATCGTGTTTCTCATGTGAATTATAAGCAATTAAGAAGGGCATATAATAAACCTTGGGACTGGATTCTCTTTGACTTTCCTGTGGCAGCTCCTCACTGTGTTCCAGGAGCTGTGTGTGTTCAGTTGGGTGTGTTTGTTGTCAGCTCTTGTTTGATTTCGTGCTGGAATAGGAAAGCTCCGATTTCCACAGATTTGCCACAAGGACAACTGGAAAGAGGAGACACATTCTGGATTCAGCTCATGGCCAGCATTTCAGTGGGTGCAGATGTTTTGCTTTTGCTTGGAGGGTTGGTATGTGCTAATTGGGCAAAGAACAGTAATTAGTCAGTGTGTGTGGGAGGTGATTTGTCTGGATACCACCACGGAGCCTCCCATAAGGCACGGATGCTCCAAGACACGTTATGAACACCCCTTAATTGGCTGGACAACTGGCTCAAAGAACAGTTCCTGCACTGTAAACACCTCAAAGCTGTGGTGTCTCTCTCCCCCTACCCAAATCCTCCCTGCTTGTGAGAGGAAGTATTGCCATCCGTTGGAAAAACAGGAGATTTCCAGGGGGTAAAAAAAAAAGGATCATTTTTGGGTATGGTATGAGATTACATGTGCACATGAGAACATGTGATAGGGTTGCACATGTACAGCAGAGGGGTAGGGACTGCACTCTGCCCTCTGTGACCAGTGAGACCACCTGAGGGAGTGGCTGGAGCTGCATCAGGGGAGGTTTAGGTTGGGTATCAGGTAAATGTTCTTCATCCAGAAGATGGTGGGCACTGAACAGGCTCCCCAGGGCAGTGTACACAGCCCCAAGGCTGCCAGAGCTCAAGGAGTGTTTGGGCAACCTCCTCAAGCACATGGTGGGATTTCTGGAGCTGTGCAGGGCCAAGAGTTTGATTCAATGATCCTTGAGGGTCCCTTCCTACTCAGGATATCCCCCCTGGAAAAACATTAGAATCATGGAATCATAGAATCAATTGGGTTGGAAAAGANCCCCAGCTCCCTCAGCCTCTCCCCACAGCACTTGTGCTCCACTCCCTTCTCCAGCCTTGTTGCTCTTCTCTGGACCTGCTCCAGCACCTCAATAAACTGCTCCAGCACCTCATTCTCAAGTATTCTCTCAATGCCCAATGTTTTAAAGACGAACATGTTCATGCTGTGCTTCACTACACAGGGAGAAAACCACACTATGAATTGAACTTCACTCAGACACAAGGCTGTCCTGAGGTCTCTTGGTCAAGAGTGGACACCTCTTTCAATGTATTTGGGCTTCAAAACGCTGGTTATCCTGTAGGGATCAGCTGCTGAGATTATTCTGACTTCAGGAAAACCACAAAATTCCTGTGAATCCAACCATTAAAGTCAACCAGAAAAGGAATAACTATTTATGTCAAGCATTTCAAGTTGGAGTCCATTTGGAAGGTGTTGGAACAAGCGAAGTCCACGTGTCTGTCTGTCTGTCTGTCTGTCTGCCTGCCTGTCTGTCTATCCACCTACCTACCTGTCTATGGAGCTGATTTTCCTCAAGAGCTTCAGGAAGCTTCTTGGAACACTTTGCTTCAGTTTCTGGGCACAATATTACTCCTCATAGGATCGCAAAAGAAATGTGCCCACCACCATCCAGCTTCTGCAACCCAGATTTGGGGAGTAGGTTATAAATTTCCTATAAAATTCCTTGTGGAAAGCATCAGTTCCCTATATATATGTGTATAAATATATTTGTGTGTATATAAATATGTATATGTGCATTTTTGTTTATATATATATATACACATATATATACACACATATATATATACACACACACATATATATATATATAAAAATTCAGGATGGCATGGAACAAATATTTTGGCTTTTTGGCTTTCTCCTGCATGTGAATTCCACCAGTTTCCTTCTCTTCCATGAAATCCCCAGCATTTGTCCTTCATGGTCCTGTTTCTCAGGTGTCTTTAAATGGACTCAGTGTACCCAGAGGAGCTCTTGGTGCCCTCCTGCCTTTCCAAGGACCCAGGAATCAGGGTACGATCCAGCCAAAAGACTTTTACTGTGTTACAATAATAAACAATTAAATATCAGTGTATGGATGGTGTTGCTTTCCAAGTCACTGCAAGCCAGAACTACTTTTTCATTGTTTCTATTTAAAAACAAATTAGAAAAAAAAATAATGATGAATCATCATGAGATATTCAGTAAAACCCTGGATATTTCTGGAAAAGGCCAGAGCTTGATTAAAAAAAAAAAGTTATATAATATGAATGTCTACAATGGAATACATTAAATTCTTAGGCAGTTCAGGCTATACTTTCACTTCCCACTGCTCCTAATAATACTCTTTGTTCCACTCTAAGCCAATCTTTCTCCTTCTTTGTTGTTTTCACATTCTGCAAATGCTTGTAGACAGTTTCTGGTCCCCTTAGTCACAGATTAGACAAATTGCACATATTGTTTCCTTTTAATCTCCTCTCCCTCCTGACTTTTGAAATACTTGGAGTTGTTCTACACCATCCTCTGCAGTTTGCCAATACTGGCTTGATATTTTGATGCGCCCAACGAGCACGATCCCCCAGTGGGAGTCAGGTACACTCATCCCTTTCTGCTCAACAGCAGTTTGGGGAGAAGCTTCTCATTGCTGATTGCACCACAATATGTGATTTTGACAAAGTTGTTGTAAATAGATCTTCTAATTAAAGACAAGGCTTGGCCTCTTCTGACATGAAACTAATGATGGGGCATGGGAAAATGGCCTCAAGTTGTGCAAAGGGAGGCTCAGATTGGTTATGAGGAAGAAAAATATTTACCGAAAGAGTGGTTAAACATTGGAACAAGCTGCCCAAGGCAGTGGTGTATCAGCGGATGGTGAGTCCACTGATACAGTGGAAGGGGATTCTGGATTCAAGGAGCAAGGCTAGCAGAGCAATGCTAGAAGATCTCTAGGATCAAGATCCTTCGAAGCTCAGGGCGGCTCCTTCCGCTCCCAGCCTGGCGACCACCCTCCAAGGAAGGAGTCCACACGATCCAAGAGTCCACGCAGAGAAGCAAGTTTATTTGTGTGCACCAGCTTATATAAGGTCACATGGAACTTTCTAGAACTTGGGTGGGGAGATGGGAGGAGCGAGACACCTCATTGGGTGATGAGTTAACCAAGAGGATGAGTAAAGGACGAGCAGAGAAGGAACCAATAAGAAAACTATGACCAAATAGGGAAAATGGTGCACTGCAGTAAACCAGGGCCAATTAGGAACAGGTTGGCGGGAAAATTCCCTAAGGGCTTGGGGGAAGAAGAAACAAGGATAGGGATGACTGAGGGAAAATGACTAGGGTAGACACATCGGGGACATAACATTCAAACAGGGGAAACGTCAATGTAGCTTCTAAAGCCACCATAGTCCTGGTTTAATTGCTGCTAAGTCTCTTTGTTCAAGGGAGTAGGATCTTGAATCTCTGCATCCTCATCAACCCATCGTTTATAATAGCATTGCCATTTTATAAATTCTTCATCCTGTTGGTCTCCTCCGACAGTGGTGGGGTCACCATCCCTGACCATGCCATAGAAACAGCCTTCTTGGTTTTATAGTCACAGCTGGACTTGGGCTCTTGCAGCAGCCAACAGTCTTTCCTTCCACAAAGAGATGTCTCAGTCTCAAAGGAAGGCTTAATATTTAGAGCTTGAAGTTCATCACTGCCCTGACATCAGCTTTGGACTCTGTTTTTCCCTTCCCCTCAGCAGAAAAGGTCCTTTGGTACTGACACCTAACGGGAGGTGCACACAAGACTGCACAAAATGCTGCTGCATTGTATTAATTAAGAAAGAAAAGGTGGGATGATTCACCTGGTCTGATTCCCTTGCCTTTCAAGACAAACTGGTTTTCCTGCTCTTTTTATGCACTTTTGTTTGCTGGACTCCCCTCTTTGCCTGGGAGGCACAAGGATCTCAAGGACTTGCTACCGTTTTGAAAATGAGCAGTGGAAGAAATCCAGGACCTGGGATTTGATTGCAAAGCTATGACCAAAACAGAGTCTGTGAAAGAGCAACAAAGCAGATACTGCTGATAGTTACTGCTCTGACACATGAGGATAATATTTCTACCACCAGCAGCACACTGACACTGCAGTGCTGTGTAAAAGACTATCAATAAAGGCAGAATCTCAAAGAATTTGCAGCATAAAAGTTATAAAGTCACAGAGGCATTAGGAAAAGAAATATTCAAGAAAGATTATTCTGCATTTAACTGCTGGAGCAGTTGTCTTGTTTAGGTTGAGAGAGGATTTCTGTGCTTCGGGGAATTGTGGAATCTTTAAGTCTGCAAAAGAGCTCCAAGATCATCAGGTTCAACCTTTGACTGAACATCACCACGGTCACTAAACTATATTGGGAAGTGCCACATCTACTCATTTTCTAAATGCTCAGTCCATCAATCCAGCCTGTCCAGATCCCTCTGTAGAACCTTCCTTCCCACAAGCAGATGGATTTCAAGGCCAACACTGGCATGCTGCTCCTAAGGTCATCTCTAGCAAGCCCAGTTTTGTCTCCTTCCCCCTTCAAACTCAGTTTAAAGCCCTCACAATCAGCCCCCAACTCATGGGCCAAAATCCTTTTCCCACTTTGCAACAGGTGAAACCCATCTGTCACCAGCAGACCTGGTGCCTGGCATCTCTTGATCAAAAAAGGCGAAATTCCACCTGGGCCAGGTGTTGATTAGGTGGGAGGGAAAAAGCCTGAGCCAAGTGTTGATCAAGTGGGAGGGAAAAAACCTGAGTCAAGTGTTGGTCTGGTGGGAAGGACTTCTCCCTTCAACCTCATCACTGCCAACCTGAACAAACAAGAGTGGGTAATAATCCTATGGTTGGATCAGACCAGGGAGTTTCCCAGAAAGGTCTCCCTATGCAGAGAAGCAACAGAATTTCCTGTGGAATGGGTCTGGGCAGCAAACAAGTTGTCAGGAGTGGGATTCGAACCCACGCCTCCAGGGGAGACTGCGACCTGAACGCAGCGCCTTAGACCGCTCGGCCATCCTGACCTCTGGAATCTGTCTCTTTGCGTGTCCTTTGGAAGAGCCAGGCAAGTTGTCAACCAGTGAGAGTGTCCTCCAAGTGTGTGGAGCACTTCCTGGGGCATCCAGGACTCTCCACTGCATCTGGGAAGGAAGGAACAGCCAGAACTCTCGAACTGAGGATCGGTACCTTCTCCCAAGTAATAAGTGACAGAAGAAGACAAAAGGGCTTAAAATTGCACCAGGGGAGGTTTAGATTGGATATTAGGAAAAATTTCTTCACAGGCATTGGAACCTGTGAATCACAGTCCCTGGAAATGCTCAAAAGGCCTTCAGTGTTCAAAGGTGTTCAAAAAGTGTGGATGTGGTTTAGAGGTGGACTCAGTGATGCTGTTTTAACCATTGGACTTGGAGAACTTAGAGGTCTTTTTCAACCTTAATAATGTTATGGTAAGGCTTGGACTTCTTTCATTCCTCACCCATCACTAAGTGACACAAGAGGTTAACAATTAGCATTGGCTTAATCAGCAAAATGTTACAAACCAGCAGAATGAGGGAAGAAAAATCCCTAAGAACCACCAGAGTGAGGAAAAAAAAGATAGAATCATTTCTGGCATATCTCCTTTCTTTTTTTTTTTTCCTTTCCTCTGCATGAAGTGCTGGAATTTATCCAACAGTCTTTAGATGAATCGACACTGCCTTATGCCTGAGCTGATGTCTGTGTGCAGGACTGTGGCTTTCCTCTCTTCCAAACCTCAGTGCAAGTCCCCTGAGATGCTCTCATGAAGGTCATCTGTTGCTTTTGAGAGAGGCAGCAGGTGAAGAGCAGGGCCAGAAAGAGGGCTGAAGAAATTCAGTTTCAATTGAAAGGAGAGGAACTTTTATTCCAAAAGAAAGTGAAATTGAGGTAAGGGATAAATCTTTCAGGGTAGCAGGAATGGTCAACAAAATAGACATGAGAAAGAAAGAGCCATGCAAAATACATTTTTCCCTTCATTTAACATATGCTGGGTACTGGAAATAAATGATCTTTAAGATCCCTTCAAACCCAAACCATTCTGTAATTCTATAAATACCCTCTTAAAGAGGATGTTTCATTAAACTATTATAACTGTATCATTACAGAGGAGCACTTCAGCATCCTTACTAACTTTATTTTGCTGAAGAATTTCCTGAACTTTTAAGGGAATAGGTTCAGGATGTCTATAATTATCAGCTGCTTCTGCCCACATTCTTGGCTGATGGAAAGTCGTTAGTCTTGAGCTCTGGCTAATGGGCCATGTTGAGAGACAGAGGAGTTTTGTTCAAACTTGTCACTACAAATTCACAGCCTCGTGCTTTTGGTGGATACAAAGCTCTGTGTCATCCCTGCCCATCACGGGGATATGGCTTTAATCATAGAATCGATTGGGTTGGAAAAGACCTCCGAGATCATCAAGTCCAACCCTTGCTCCAACTCCACTCCCTTTACCACATCATGGCACTCAGTGCCACGGCCAAGCTCAGGTTAAAAACCTCCAGGGATGGGGAATCCACCCCCTCTCTGGTCAGCCCATTCCAATCTCTGAGCACTCTCTCTGCAAAGAAGTTTTCTCTGCTCTCCAACTTCAATTTGCCCTGGCAGAGCTTGAGCCCCCCGTGCTCCCTTGTCCTATTGCTGAGTGCCTGGGAGAAGAGACCAACCCCCACCTGGCTAGAACTTTCCTTCAGGTAGTTCCAGACAGTGCTGAGGTCACCTCTGAGCCTCCTCTTCTCCAGGCTAAACACCCCCAGCTCCCTCAGCTGACATGACCTTTGTCGTGGGAGATGTCAGGGGCAGAGAAGGGAACCAAACACCAGGGAATTGAGTATCAACCCACCACCAAACCAATGTGCCTCCTGGCTTTTATTAATTTAAAGACAGGCAAGGAGGAAAAGGGCAGGAGTTGTTGACTTAAAAGGTGTTCTGGTCAACCACAGTTCCTCGAGCTCTTTGGGGACTGGAGGCATCTGGATGTGGGTGGACATTGGTGACTAAAGAAAGGTGTTTTGCAGAGCTCCAGCTGGTGAGGAACGAGCTGTGTGAGGCTCAGAGTAGGAAATACAATGCCAAGGGTTTTCCAGTGGGTAAACAGTCTACATTTGGACTGCTTTGTCTGAGAATAAACAGCCGGCACAAAGCAACCTGCCAACTCCCCATCAACACCCTGTCCTTTGAAAGCATTTTTTAATCTTTTTTATTTAACAGCTTCACATGCTCCTAGGCAGGATCGTGTAGCAGTTTCGGAATCAATGAGGCATTTGCCATTCCCCTCTCACCTTGCCTGCCTTCGGATTGGCACAGTCCCACAGCCCAGGTTTTGTGCCTGTGGGTCTCTCCTGCTCTAACATTAAAACAAGTGCCACTTTGGCTCGTTGTGGCTGGAGAAAGGAGAAGGGGCAGGGAAGTCTCTGTTGCTCATCCTGGCAGATTAATCATGAACTCAGAGGGAGATTTTTTAAGGATCAGGGCAGCCACCACCTATGAAGAACAAGGGCAGAGCCACACTCCAAGGTCAGGCACCTTGGGAGAGAGCTCCTACTCAAAAGGCCACTCATCCAGAGGGACATCCCCAGGGATCTGTGTACCACAGCAACCAGTAAAGATATTAGAATACCTTCTAAATACTGATCCTATGTCCAGCAAGTGACATCTTTAAGTGGGAGAGAGGCCATAGCTCTCATCTCCCATGTGAGAATCTTGTTGACTGCAGCTGATCAACAGGAAAGAGCTGTTCTGGGGGTTTCCTTTAATTTCTGGGCCCTTGCAGGTCTGAGGGTGTCAGACTGTTGCCCCCTCTCAGCTTGGAAAGGTCCAAGCAAGAGGCTACCACTTAGGTGTAGGGTCTATGGAATTGTGTTTGTGCAGGGACACCAAAACTGACACTGAGTAGCACACAGGAGAGGAAGCAGAGGGGCAGCACTGACCCCTCCTCTCTGGTGAGCAGTGACAGGACCCAAGGAAATGGCATGAAAATGTGTCAAGGGAGGTTTAGGTTGGATACTTGGAAAAGGTTCTTCCCCAAGGTAGTGGTCACAGCCTCCAGGCTGCCAGAGCTCAAGAAGTGTTTGGACAACGCTCTCAGGCACGTGGTGGGATTTTGGGGTGTCCTGTGCAGGGCCAGGAGTTGATGATCCCTGTGGGTTTCTTCCAACTCTATGATTCTATGGTTTAAATGCTGGCCCTCAAATTAGTCTGGCTGATCAAAAACATCTTATTTCTACCAAAGAAGTGTCTTCTACCAAGTTACTCATCTCTAAGTGGAAGCCACTGATGAATGAGCCAAAGGAAGCCAATTTCACAGAATCACAGGTGACAGGCCCATGAATTTGGTGATGACCAGCCCAAGGACTGTTTGTGAGCTGTGACACCTTCATGAGACTGTCTAACACCCTGTCCAATTGCAGTTTGAAAATCTCCAGTGGTGGTGACCCCACCACATCCCTGAGGAGGTCATTCCAGTGATTGATTGAAAAAAAAAAATCTTTCTTATATCAAGATAGAAAGTATCTGATGTATTCACATTCAATTTATGCTCCCACTGCTTGGCAGAGATATGTGACTCTAATTAGTCAATGCTCATTAAGGGGAAGACTTTATTTCATAAGACTCTCTTAATTTTCCATTCATTATTTGGGGGTGGGAGGAGCAGAATTTTATTTACTCAGTTTTCTTGGACATAGAGGACTTCAACTGTTCATGAAGAGGTGTAATTAAGCCAAAGAGACTCACTCCAGGCACAGATCACCAGAGTCTTACCTGCACGAGAAGACAAGGGAGAGGCTGTTTGGTCACAGCATGTGATGATGGAAAGGATCCTTAAATCCCAGCCCTGTGCACACCAGGCTGTGGAGAAGTTTTCCTTTGAAGCAAAACGGGTTTGTAAACGGTTTTACCCAAGCTACAAGTGCCAGAGGCACCTGCGTGCGCTGCTGCCCATCCCACCATCACCGGGGTGCTGGGAAGCCACTGCTGGACGCTCAGAGGAGGAGCGGGAGCGGCAGCGGGACAGGTTTGTCTGTCCGTGAGCATTGCTGCCCTCTCCCGGCTCCAAAGCAGACGAAATCAGAGAATTCGGCTCGGAAAGCGCGGGGATGGCAGCAGGGAGCGCAGGGACCCAGGGCAGGTGGGAAATGCACCTCCTGCTGATGGTTTCTGGGCAAATGGACTCACCCGTGCTGCCTGCAGGTGCCCACCCGAAATCAACACAGCCAGAGGGCTCCTGCCCACCAGCTCTTGCTTCCCAGGGGTTTGGTCACCCTGCAGCAATCATGGAATGGTTGGGTTGGAAGGGACCTTAAAAACAGTCTCATTCCAACCCCCCTGCCATGGGCAGGGACACTTTCCACTGTCCCAGGTTGCTCCAAGCCCCATCCAACCTGGCCTTGAACACTTCCAGGGTTGGGGCAGCCGCAGCTTCTCCAGGCAAGGGATGGCAGGATCTCTCTGTCGAGGACTCCCAGGCTACTCCTGGGTAAGGGAACAGGGATTTGAAGTGTTTCTTCATAAAGATCAGACTTTCTTTGACCTTCCACAGATTTGCTGGAGGTTTTGCCCACCTGTCAAGCAGTGGTGTTTTGCAAGGACTTCCCCAGCATGCAGCAAGGGGCTTTGAGCCTTTCTTCTGCCAGCAAGCCCTGCCTGCCCCAGAACACCTGGCTCGTACATTGACAGGGAGGCTGTGGTGGCACCTTGGATCAGTACTTTGAGCCCAGCCTGTCTCTGTCCTGTTCCCTGAAGCAACTTCTTTGACTCCCAAGCTAAAGTCAACTAAAGGCTGCCTGAAAAGGCTGAAGGGTCATCATATTTCAACAGGTTTTGTGACAATTCCAGCCACAGCAGGCCTGAAGTAGCTCAGCTGGGAGAGCGTTAGACTGAAGATCTAAAGGTCCCTGGTTCAATCCCGGGCTTCAGCAGGGTTTTCCTTCCCTTTTGTGGGCTCTGCAGTACAACAGAGACATGGACGTACAGGAGAGAGTCCAGCAAAGGGCCAAGAGGAGGATGAAGGGACTGGAGCCTCTTTCAAATTGGGGAGAGATGAGAGAGCTGGGAAACAGTTGCTCTTTGAGATGTGGAGTTCCCATTCTGGATGTGGTCCTGCACAACTGGCTGTAGGTGTTCCTGCCTGAGCAGGAGTTTGGACCAGATGATCTCCTTGAGGACCCTTCCGACCTCAACCAGTCTAAGTCTATGAAACAGGGACATGGTTTTATAATTGAAAGGCATCAGCAGAAATAGAGCTATAAAGTGGGTTTTGTTTTGTTCCTTCAGCTCCTTGTTCCCAGTCCATGTCCTGGAGTGCCCTGAGAAGAGGTTGACCCACAGGTGTTTGGCCAGGCAGGAAATCAAACTGTTATTTGGGAGAAAGAAAAATGTCTTATAAAAAGAGGTGATTTTAGTTGGAATCACAACTGACCTTGAAGTAAGTTCTCTCCTTAAAATGTGCCTTTTTCCAAGGTGTTCTGCTGTGTCTACCTGTTCCTCATAGGGAGATCCAAACTTCAGAGCTGAAGTAGCTCAGCTGGGAGAGCGTTAGACTGAAGATCTAAAGGTCCCTGGTTCAATCCCAGGCTTCAGCAGGGTTTTCCTTCACTTTTGTGGGCTCTGCAGTCCAAGAGAGACATGGACATACAGGACAAAGTCCAGCAAAGGGCCTGGAGGATGATCACAGAAACACAGGAATCCCAGAATGGGTCAGGTTGGAAGGGATCACAGTGGGTCATTTGGTCCCACCTCCCTTCTCCACCAGAGTCATCCCAGAGCACATGGCACAGGATTGTGTTCAGATGGTTCTGGGATAACTCCAGTGAGGACACTCCAGAGCCTCTCTGGGCAATCTGTTCCAGTGCTGGGTCACTGCACAGCAAAGAAGTTCTTCCTAATGTTCAGGTGGAACTTCCTGGGCATCAATTCCTGCCTGTTCTCCTTGTCCCATTGCCGGGCATCCCCGAGCAGAGCCTGGTCCATCCTCTGACCCCTCGCTGCAAACACTGACAGACATGGATGAGGTCCCCTCTCAGTCATACTTCTTGGGGCTGAACATGCCCAACTATCCCTGCCTTTCCTGCTCAGAGAGATGCCCCAGTCCCTCAATCATCTTTGTTGCCCTTTTCTGTTGTTCTCCTCTCTGCACTTCTGCTGCAGAGTCTCCACAGCTGCAGGCCCAGGGCTAGAAGACCAAAGGAAATGAGCTGGCCTTAGTTCTCAGTCCTGAATCCAAGTGTCCTACAGAGATTTTGTCCATATGGACAAACTTTCACCCTCCTTTTCACCCTCAAACCACGGACTTACATCCCTAGCACCTCCTGGGACTTGTCTGTCTTGAGCTAACTCATAAACTAGGCCAGAACATCAACAGGGAGAGCTTTGCAGGAAAAAAAAATACTTTTGCAAAACATCCTGAGAGTTTTGCTTCCAGTGATGGAAATGTGGAAGCCTTGCTTGGGTCTGACAAGCTGTTGGCTCAGAAAAATCATACATTTGCTGAACTGTGAACATTATTCTCTGGGAAAATATGCTTGTTCCTCAACTCACGTGGCGTCTTCATGTGGAACTTCAGGTGGATCTTTGAGTCCTTTGGAACAGAGAGGATCTTCCCAACAAGCATTGGGAGCAATGTTATGCATCAATGCAATGCGAGGGAGAGGGACAAAAGTGTCCTGCTGTGGTGGCAGGATATCCCTTGGAATCTGTCCCTGAAGTTGGTGTGGTGATGTCCAAACCTTCACAAAGTTGGCGTTCATCTTCACAAAGGTCACCTCTGTGGGAGGCAACTTGATTAACTGTGATTTGGAAACCCCTCAGCTGGAAATCAAAGAGCTCAAATTCTCTCCCTCTCATTTCTTCTGCAAGGAAAGAAATAGCACTAATATTTGAAAATAAACAGACAGCTACACTAAACATATTTTTATCTGAAGTCAAGCAACTAATACCAAGTATCCCACACACACCTGAACCCTGCTGGAGAAAGGCCAGTTGAAAGAGAAGACAGTTCTTTAAAACAGAAGAGAGGCAAGTGGATAAATGATAATTAATCACATGAAGAATGGAATAAAAATGAAAGGTCAGTTCTGAAAAGAAGGGAAAGCCTATTAAAAAACTTACTAAGGAATGCTTAGAGTCTGAAGCCCGTTGTATAGGAAGCTGGGTGGAATCTGCATCTCTAGATGAGTCATCTCTCTAGCCTGCAAACTTCATATTTTTTCCCTCTCAATGCCTTTCCAGGAAAGTGCCTTCACCATCCCAAGGCCAGCTTCTTCCAGCACACCTGCTCCTTCAAGCAGCTTGTAAATGAGGGGAGCCAATTTATTCCTGCAGCAGATATGAAGACTTGGAAGAGATGCAGAGCTGTCCATGTCTAATGCTGGGTCAGATGAAGCCAACCCCACCTCTCTCTGGGTTTTCTCCCTTACTCACCAGCCCACAGCAAATGCCAAGTGCTGCTGTTCCTGGCAGAGCCGCCGACAATCGTGATTCCTCGGAGCTGAAAATAGGAATGGTGCTGGCAGCAGCTGATGCTTTCGCTCACAGCTCCCAACTGAGTGGGCTCCCTCCAGAAAGCAGATGGCCAGGGAGGAACTCCAGCAATTTGCTACAAAACAGCCTAAAAGTCCCCCTTCTCCCACTGCTCTGAGAGCTCAGCATTTCATGACATCTAGTGGGCAAGGCAGGCACAGTGGCTTGTGTGGAGAGAAATCCCTTAGAACACACCAAAGAAATCGGCCCCAGAGGAGGACAGATATGGAATTACATAAGGAAATAAGAAGGAAAAATAAAACTGATTTTCTCCTCTGAAAGAGTTACAACCTCAGCAGTAACTCCAGGGGAAGAGAGGGAAGAAAAACAATACAATGGAGAGGGCAAACGATTTGAGAAAGGTCATGCACCAGGTTAGCTCGATAAAGTCAATTATATCCAACCCCAGCCCTCATCAGCAGTTTCTTCTGCCTCCTGGTTGGAAGGAAAACTGAGTGCTCTGAGCAGGGACATCACTCAGAAGGGCCAAAGAAAGGAGAACATTTCCTTAGAGAAACTTCTGGATCTATTTTACATAGAAGCCAGGAGTGCCACCTAATAGGTTAAGTGTGACACTGGAACATGTCACTGAAGTGTGAGATGTGAACCCCTCGTGGCAAGAAAGATATTGAGAGGCTGGAGCATGTCCAGGGAAGGAGATGGAGATGGAGAAGGATCTGGAGCACCAGGAGCAGCTGAGGGAGCTGGGGGGGGCTCAGCCTGGAGAAAAGGAGGCTCAGAGGGACCTTCTTGATCTCTACAACTTCCTGACAGGAGGGTGGAGCCAGGGACTAAGTTCCCAGAGACTTTTTTTTTTTGCCTCTGCCCAAAGATTTTCCCCAAAGCACCTAATTGAAAGACTCCCAGGAACTCCAGTTTGCTTTCAGAGGTGACCTCACTGATCACTGCTGTCTTGTCTTACTTTGCTTTCCTGGCTGCTCCTTCTCAGAGCTGTTTCTTTTCCAGGCTTTTGAGTCGTAAGGGCAGAGGAAAAAAATTAAACAAAATAATTTTCTCCTATGAGCCAAGCAGAAATTAGGCAACTGAACAGACAGAAATGCTCACTAGTTCAGGGGAGAGTAGATTTGTAATCTAAATTACTGTGGAATAAAAGCACATCCTCCCTCTGTTCTCTAATTTAAGTTGTCTCCTGTTCCTCTTCCCTTTTTCTTTGACTAATTCAGTTGCCTTTGGTTCAAGGGCAAGGAAATCTCATTTGCATACTTCAGAGGACATTCATTACAGGTCCTTTTACTTCAAGGCCTGGTACTTCTGCGCTGACTGGCAGCCTCAGTGTGGCTGCAGTCCTGGCTCCTCAGAGGGTCGTTAATTATTGAGCCCATTGAAGTGTACCTGAACACAACGAGCTCAGGAGTGAGTGATGCCTCCCTGGAGGTCTGGTTGGAAGGAGAGGAGGAGCTCTGGGAAGGAGATGAGCCACAGAGCAGCAATCCCAGTTTAGGAGAAGGTGTGGCTGCGAGAAGGACAAAGCAAGTGTCATAGAGCCATGGAATCATGGAACCATGGAAACACGGAATCATAGACTCATGGAATCAGAGAGTCATAGAATGGTTTGGGTTGCAAGGGACACCTTGGATTACCTTGTTCTGAACCTCCTGCCATGGGCAAGGACACCTTGTACTAGACCAGGTTGCTCAAGGCCTTGTCCAACTTGGCCATGAACTCTTCAAGGCTGGGGCCTCCACAACTTCTCTGAGCAACCTATTCCAGTGCCTCACCACCTTCACAGGGAAGGTTTTATCCAATATCTAATCTAAACCTACTCTCTTTCTGTTTGAAACCATTCTACCTCATCCTGGATTATTAGGGTTTATCAGGCAGTGGGACCCTGGAACAGGTTTCCTGGAGAAGTTGTGGATTCCCCATCCCTGGAAGTATTCAAGGCCAGGTTGAACAGGGCTTGGAGCAAATTGGTCTAGTGGAAGGTGTCCCTTCTCATGGCAGGGTGTTGGAACAAGATGATCCTAAAGGTGCCTTCCAACTCAAACCATTCTATGATTCTATGATTGAAGGGTCCCAATCCTGTCCCAGATTCCCTGTCCCACAAAGCTTGGAGTCACTAGACTCAGGCCTCCAACCAAGATCTCTTGTTGGCTTTGCTGTGGCAGAGGGTTGGTGAGATCCCAGTATAAACCACCTTGACAACCCCTTTTCTCACCCAAGCCTTCTGCTGCACTGAGAGATGGAATTAAGGATGTTATTTGTCCCATTTATTCACCCATGGTAAATACTTGGAATCTTTGTTGTGTTATAGATGCCTTAAAAATTAGGTAGTATAGAATTTAAGTATAACTCCTTTAACACTTTCAGTAGCACTTTAGCTAAGTACCTTTTTATTAGATTCCTACAAAGTTGTTTCATATTTCTTGTCAAGAATTTCAATGGACAAAGATTGTAGCAAGGTAAAGAACATTTTATCTGTATAAAATGTTAGAATAAGGCACAACAGGCACATGACTCTTGATATAAGAGAGTCTAAACTATCAGAGAAGGCCCAGAATCCTTGAGAATGGTCCAAGCGGGACACAGAGAGTTGATAAAGACTTTTGTGGAAGGAAGACATGGAGTCTTGGGACCTCAAAGTCAAATCTCAACAGTCACCTCTTGTGTCATGTTGTATCTGTCCAAAACCTCTGAGGAATTTGTCCAGTAAGGAACAATTTGTCTTGTTGTTGTTGGGGGTTTTTGTTTTTTTCTTTGTTTTTGTTTTATTTTTTGTTTTTGTTTTTTATTTTTCCTGTGGAAAACAGCTGGAAAAGGAATTGCCCATCCCTTAGTCCCTCATTGTTGCAGTGACTTGAGGAAGACGTGCTGGTCACCCTTCTTGGTTTGTATTTTCTGGGTTCCACTCTAAGGTGAGAAAAGGTGCTGAGAGCAAGTTTAAGTTTTGTGATGACGTTTCCATTTTTCACCCCTCGCACCTGGAGTTTCCCCAGGAGTTGCTCAGGTTACATTTAGGTCAGCCTGTTAAAAATTACCAGCTCTGGTCTCCACTGACACTGACTGGCTTTATGAGAAACTATTTTTCTTGAAAAACAGGGTAATCATGTACAAACTTTTTTCACTCATATCATACCCTGGAATTGTTTAAGACAGTGGCACAAACCTCAATCAACCAAATGTGAAATGGGTCACTACAAGAGTATAACAGAGCAAAAACTGACTTTGGGAACATCTCTTGAACTCTTCTTGCAAAGCATGTCTTGGGATAAACGAGGCTGAGTCTGTCCTCTTTGGATCATCCAGACCATGTAAATGACCTTGGGCTCATTCTGAAGTGCTGAAAAGTACTCAAGCTCTTCCCTTTCTGCAGAGCTCCGAACTTCTGATTGTTAAATCCTTTGGTCGATGCTGGTGTAGAGTGGTAAGTCTGGACCTTAGGCTGGGCCTGGAACCCAGACTGATCCAACTTGTGGATTTGCATTTTGTGCTGTAGGTCCTGAGAGGTTTCAGTTCCTTGGGAAATCACACCTATCTGGGAAGTTCCCTCTCAGCACCTTGATCAACCCATTTGGAAGACAGATCAAGATAGATGGAAGGTGTCCTTAGAGATCACCTGCTCAATCCTCGATGTAAAGAGGACCTGCTCTTCCTGTGCTCCGTTCACTCATTAGAAAGTTTCTCCTGCAGGTGCAGAGCTGAGTGTTTGGTGCCAACACCTCCTGCCAATCCTCCTGCAGAAGATGGCAGGAGGCTGGGTTTGCTCCTCAGAGCATCTGTCTTCTGGCACTGGCAGCAAGCTCTGGATGTTATTTACAGATGTTTGTTGTGGCAGTGAAGGGAAGGCTGGGGGACATTTGTATGGCTGTCTGTGAGGAGCAGTTAAATTTAAGCCTCTGCTGGGTTTTATTTATGGTGTGTTTCCAGATGCCATGCACAGAAATCATTTGCTTAATAAATAATGCGAATAAACAGCCATCCAAGCGCCTGGTGCTCGCAGCCCAACCAGCCACACACTGAGTGACAACCTGCCAGGGAGCTGCAGGCTCTGCAGCACTTCTGTTCTCATGGAATCGTTAAGGTTGGAAAAGACCTCCAAGATCATCAAGTCTGACCTTTGGCCAAATTTCCACCATTCCCACTAAGCCATATTCCCAAGTGCCACAACTACTCATTTTTGGAGGGCTTCCAGGGTGGTGGCTCCACCACTTCCCTGGGCAGGATGTTCCAATGCTTAACCATTCTTTCAGTGAGGAAATTTTTCCTGGTATCTGACCTGAACCTCCCCTGGTACAGCTTGAGGTCATTTCCCCTTGTCCTATCACTTGAGAGCTGGAAGAGGAGACCAACCCTCATCTCTCTACAACCTGCTTTTAGGGAGTTATAGAAAGCAAAAAGGTCTCCCCCAGGCCCCCTCCTCTCCTTTTTGAGATATTCCTCAAGTCATTGCAATGAGTGACTAAAGGAAGGGCAGTTCCTTTTCCAGCTGTTTTCCACTTTTTTTTGGAGACTCATCGAGTCCCACAGGGGACAGTGAATGATGGCACATCACCCTCAGTGCTGGAAAATGTCATTTCAGTGCCTTTAGGTACTGGAGTTACCTTGGGAAGGTTAGTCAGGGTACTAAAATCTGGGAGTTTTAATGTGTATTGCCAAGCACCGGAACAGGCTGCCCAGGGAAGGTGGTGGAGTCACCACCCCTGGAAGGCTTCAAAAGCAACGGGGATGTGGCACTTGAGGACAGGGTTTAGTGGTGACCATGGTGGTGGTGACAGTGGGATTTCCAGTCTTAATGATTCTATGATTTGAGCTGAGCTCCCAGGACCCTCTTTCCTCGTTGCAGCAGTGCTCTGTTGAGTCAGTTATTTGGCCTGATCACTGATTTCTGGAGCTACTTCAGGTGTCTCAAAGTGTCCTTCATTTCTCCAGGACGGGATGGGTCTCCTCTTGGTTCTCTCTCCTGTTGACCAGCAATATGTAGATGCAGTACACTGGTTGACTAAACTTTTAATAAATACACTCATTAGAATGTGGAGAACTGGATGATCTTGAAGGTCCCTTTCAACCCCATTCTGTGCTGTTATTATTTATGTCCTCCTAAACAACATGCACTTTGTGAGGTGATTCATACCCTATAAAATCCATTCAGTTTGTTGGTTTGGGTGTCTTCAACTGTAATGAGGATGAAGATAATTCGCCAGATGCAGACAACTAAGTCACAGACACCCAAACTTGTGCAGAGGAATCCCACTCTTCACCTGTGCCTGAGTTTTTTAGCAGGAAGAGGAGATTAATGGCACTTTATTATCTTGTAAAGCCAAATAAAAATATCAGGATACTCAACAGTAGGAAAATAAGGCCAACATGTGAGAGCTTTCCTCTGTTGTGGCTACATGGGTTGGAAGTACTAGTTGGGAGAACACCCCAGGTCTGGCTAAGATTAGGCAGAAACAAAGGTATTTAAGGCATTTCTTCCTCCTCTCATATTTGTTCTGGTTGGAATTTCAGAGCAGAGCTTTTATTCCCTCCTGTCCCCTCAGAGAGAACATTGTTCCTCCATCCATATGGATGAAGAAAGAGTCATGTCAGCAGCAGAGTGGCAGCAGTAAATGGATAATAAATGTTTTTACATGGACTGTTCCAGCTCTTGCTGTTGTGGAATCATTCCGGGAGGCAGTGACAGCAGCACAAAGTGATTTGTACTCTCCATGAGTGCCTGTCCTGGGACCCCAAACCCAAAACACGTGTTAACACTGGGACAGGAGGATTTTAAACGCTTCTGTTTAAAGTCTTTAAAGTTTAAAGGAGTGTGGGATAGAATAAGGAGACAGAAGTTGCTGAGAAATCCCTGGAAAAATGAAGGATCGCAGAGAGAAATTAGGAAGACTGAAGGAAGAGAACAATAGAGGGGTGGTTTTTTTCTATAATATTTGTAGCCTTTCTTCTGTTTAAGTTAAACTTCCAAAGTCCCCAGGATGGAGGAATATTCAGTGCAGCCAGTCCATATTATATCCAAAATTCAATATTCACTGGCTCTAGAGGAAGCTTTTGGTGACTAATTCAGATGGAGCCCTCTCCATAAACAAGAATAATTTAGATTGGATATCACCTTTTGAGGAATTGAGCCCAAAACCCTGTGCCAGGCAGGGCCAATGACTTTTTCAGTCGAATTTTTAGCATTCCCAAGAGTTGAGATCCATCTTCTCTACTTCCTCCCCTTTAGGAGTTTCATTAAGTAATAAGATTTTCCCTCACCTTGAGTCTGAATACACCTTCTTCTCCCAGCTTCCTCTTCCAAATCCTTGTGTTCCAGCTCCCCCAGCAATCCTGGCTGACCCACTCCAGTATCTCAGGTAAAGTAAACAAAGTTTCGCGGAGAGAAAGGACTTCACAACACAAATCCATGAGATTCAAGTGAAGACATTTTATTCCACACACCACACGGGTTATATAGGGTTACAGGTACATCTTATTGGCTAAAAAGATCTTACCCCAACACGTTAGAACTTCTAATTGGTTACAAGCCTATATCTCACAAGTCCAGTGTTTACATTATCTCATCCTGATGTTTTCAGATTCATGTCCTGAGACGAGCCAGGCAGTTGGGATGCTCCCAAGGATATACTTGTAGGGAGTAACCAAGGCCTAATGGACAAACAGCAGGTGTGTGTCCTTCCTTGGCTGCCATATCAGCAGGATTCTCACGGCTAAAGCAGTTTGGATTGTCAGAAATTCACTTTCCGCAAGCAATCTCTCAACACTCAGGGTCTCTTCTCAACTAGAGAACCCCAAACAGGGCACACTGCCTGTGTTCCTCATTTGATCAACAAGCAGCCCTAGGTCAGGAATGTGTCTGAGTCTTTCCAGGGTTATTCATATTCCCCAAGTCAAGGCTGTGACAGTAGAAGGTGTGCCCAGTTCCTGGTGTCTTCTCTGCCCCTATGGCCTTGTGTAATTCCTGGCAACGAACAGCAGCTTCTGTAGACAGTGACATCAAGAAGGCCAAATACCTTTTAAAATGTGTTTATAATTAATTTTGCAAGTCACTTTAATACATGTTCATTATCCCTTGGCCCCTCTGATACAGGTTAAAACCTGGAGGAATTGAAATGAATGGGTGGTTTAAGGATCATTCATTACTGATCAGCAGAAGCCCCAGGATGTGTCAGAAGCAGTTCCCTTCACAGTGTGAAAGAGAGGGAAAAGAAAGTTCCCACTCTTAAACTTCCACTTCAATATCCTTAAAAGCCAGATTAGAACGAAATAAGTGGGTTTTCTCTCAGCATGAAACCCTAATGCAGAACAAAATGATTTGATTTCATATTTGAAGGCACATCCCACTGAGTTATTCAGCAACCCAAACACATTTGCTGCTTTGCCTTTGTCCATGAGNCTGGAGAAGGGAGTGGAGCACAAGTGCTGTGGGGAGAGGCTGAGGGAGCTGGGGGTGTTTGTGCTGGAGAAGAGGAGGCTCAGAGGTGACCTCAGCACTGTCTGGAACTACCTGAAGGGAAGTTCTAGCCAGGTGGGGATTGGTCTCTTCTCCCAGGCACTCAGCAACAGGACAAGGGGGCACGGGCTCAAGCTCTGCCAGGGGAAATTGAAGTTGGAGAGCAGAAAAAACTTCTTTGCAGAGAGAGTGCTGAGGGATTGGAATGGGCTGCCCAGAGAGGGGGTGGATTCCCCATCCCTGGAGGTTTTTCAGCTGAGCTTGGCCGTGGCACTGAGTGCCATGATGTGGTAAAGGGAGTGGAGTTGGAGCAAGGGTTGGACTTGATGATCTTGGAGGTCTTTTCCAACCCAATTGATTCTATGATTCCAACCGGTCCAGGAGAAGTGCGAGTGTTTTTTATGCAGCCCCCTCTGCTAAACTCTTCCTCTCTGATCAGTGAAGGGTGAATGTCTTCTTCTCTGGGTGATTAAAAACCAGAGAGTGAGAAGAACAAAACCAGTGACAAGAGGAAAGCTCAAGATTCTGGAAGAAATTCCTGCTAGCTGAAATGTCTCTATAGTTAACTGGTTGTGTGCCATAGAATTCTCTCTTGAGGATGAAAAGAATCATATCCTGGAGGTTTTTTCCTAACTTTTCCAGTTGGAGTGGTCATAACCATATCAGTACTTCTCTTTCATATGGACAAAATGGATTGTTGAATAAATTACAAGGGGCAGTGATAAAATAATTACTTTGGGTGTCTCCAAATTTTACATCCATTGTGTCTTTTCTGCCAAGAACACTTGGGATATTCACAATGGGGACAGTTTCTTAGATGACTAGAGAGTACCATCCAATCTAATTCAGGTGTTGAATTACAAGTTGTCCTACCTTGGTAAAGAAATCAGAGCATCTCACCTTCCGCTGTTTGCTTTGGCAGTGGCCCAGGGAGAAGGGAAAATTGCTTTGCCCAATGCCCAGTGCCCATGAGACCAGGGCACTTCAACAACCACTCTTCTGCCTGGGCAGGAAATACTGGGTTTGGACTACTTTTAGGGATGGAGATTCCCCTACCCCCTGGGCAGCCTGTTCCAAGGTTTAACCACTCTGGCAGTGAAAAACTTTTTCCTAATATTCAACCTCATTTTTCCTAATACCCAACAACTCTGCTCAGCACTGTGGGTATCCCACAGAGAAGAAAATTCTTTCCTTTCCTTTCCTTTCC
>VWZD01010179.1:12718-25216 GCA_013396695.1 Sakesphorus luctuosus
CTCCTCTCCCCACTGGATGCAGCGAGGGAGACACTGCGGGGGAGGCGGCGGCGGCGGCGGCTCCTGCGGGGGGAAGGAAGCGCCCGGAGAGCGGAGCGGCGGGAGGCTGCGGATCTGCGTGCCTGGCGCCCACCCAGCCCGAGGGGAGCCCCCAGGATGCGGCTGAAGCCCGGCGCGCTCCTGCGCTTCTACAGCCTCTGCGGGATCCTCGTACAAGGTACCGCCTCCTCCCCACCCCTGCCCCACGCGCGGGGAGGGAGGGACGCCGGGGGGGCACGGCCGCGGCTCGGGGCATCCCAGCCCCCCCTGCCTACCACCCCACTCCTGACCTGCTCCCTCCCTCGCCCCTCTCTCCGCTTTCCCCCTCCCCGGTCGCCCCCAGCCTCCCGCTCGGGTAGCGCTATCCAGCGCTGAAGCGCCGCACGGCTGTTAACCCTTCCTGCCCTTCCAGCGTCAGCCTCTTCCCGCCCTCCTTCGCCCTCCGCGCTTCTCCCTCCACCTGCCTCCCCACCCCGCCGACACCAGTCGCTCGTCGAGCCTCCGCAGCCCCCTCCGGCTCCCCGTCCCCTCCTCGCTCGTCCGCCGCAAAACGTGCCCCCGAAAGTGCAGGTGCAACCGCAGCAGCGGCGTGTGCGCTGCAACAACATCCCGAGGAACGTGCGGGATCCAGCCGTGCCTCCCTCTCCGGCGGGGGGGCGCCAGGATGGGGGGGATGGAGTCGGGAGTGCGTGTCTGTGTGCAAGGCATAAGATGTGCACGTAGGGTAATCGGATGAGCCGCGGGTTCAGCAGCGGATCCCTTCACCATCCTGCTTCCAGGCGGCTCATCCTGCGGCTAGTTTCCAGACTGGATGTATTCCCCCTCTCCCTCCTCCCCGCTGCCGCTCTCCCCTTCATTCCCGTTATCCTACCAAGTCAGATGGAGCAGCCGCCGCGCAGGGAAGCCCCCGCGATGCGCTGCGAGGTGCCCGCCCGCCGCGGCCGCCTCCGGGAGCGCTTCCCCCAGCCCTCGCCCGCTCCGGGGGGAGCCGAGCCCGGGGCGCTGCGCTGCCGCCGGGAGTTCGCCCCTTCCAACCCTCCCACCCTGTTCGGCGGCGGGATGATGGCGCAGCCCCCCTGGCCCCTGTGGGGACCGCACGGTGCGAGGTGACGGTCGTAGGGGGGCGGCGGCCCCGGGGGTCGGGGAACCACCGCGCAGCAACTCCCTGCCCTTCCCTCACTCGGCGTGCGGGGCGTTTCGGTGTGGGAGGGAGAAGCGAAGAGTCGATTAAACTAAGTGGCCTTGTAAGATTTTATTTTATTTTATTTCCTCCCCCCTCCTCTTCTCTCGCCTCCGTCGTGCCATTTCACGTCAAATTTAATATATTTCGCGTTTCACATGGCTGCGTCATGTGTCGGGCGATCTCTGGAGGGAGCGGCGGCTGGAAGCCCCGAGAGGGGGCACGGGCAGCCGCCCGGGTTCCCTGACACACACGAGCCTAATATCCCCCACACCTCGCATCACCCACGGGTGCCCCCGCTCCACTTCCCGGGGAAGTTACCGGCCGAGGAGGCGAGAAGGAATGGAAGGGGAGGGGAGTGCGCTGGGCAACTGCGAAGGACGGTTCCGTCGGGCGGATTATTTGTATTCTTTCCCGATGTTTATGGGTTGCCCGGTACGTCACCGCACAAGGAGCTGCTGTGTTGGAGCTATACAGGATTATTTATTGGGGCATGTGCGGCGCGCTGCACCTGGGGGCTGGCTCCTCTCTGCCTTTTACATTTCCCTGTGAATTGTCAATTCATTGCCCTGCAAAGGAGCGGGGGGTGGGAAGCGTCTGGACTGACTTTCTGTCACCAATAAAATCGAGGCTGCTGCTGGAGGAGGAGGATTTGATCTTTCCTAAGATGCAATCAGCCGCATTCAGCGCAGCACAGTTTTGAGAGTAAACCAGTGATTAAAAACAGTGATGTCTTTCACTGCAGTTCAGGGAGCGTGCCAGGCAGAATGTAACTCTGTGAACTGCATCAGGTAAAAAACATGTTGCAAGAAACGGGGTGTAGTACAAATCTGACTGTGACTGTGTGAAAATAGCCAGATTGGGCCTGTCCTTGCAGATGGGAAAAAGCGATGCTTAACACGTTAACTAGCTTGCCCTCTGCGTGTGTAAAACATCTCCCCTCTCTTCAGTTTCTCACACAATTATTTTGTCAGCTTCTGATTAAAACTTCAGTCAAAAATACTTGGGCACTCTGTGTACTGCACTTCAGCAGAGTGCTGTTTCAAGGGGATATAAAGAACCTCTAACACTCAGGCAGGAGTAAAAGGAAGTAATTTCTCCTATTCTTTTCTCCTAAGGGGAAGGAGAATGGAGAAGATGAATAAATATTTTCTAGAAGACTGTCCTCAATAGCAACTGTATCTAACAGAATATCAAAATCTTTCAGGCTCACCTTACAATGCAACTTCATAAACATTGTTTTATCAATTTCTGTCATTTATTTTGACACAAGTAGCAGACACAGTTACCATAGTATACACGTTTCTTGTTGATAGCTTTATAGTTGCATTTAAAAGTAGGTTTCCCCATTGGCTTGATTGACTTCCCCAAACTGCGTTGTGAAGTCATTCAGTGGATTTGTTAGATTCCTCCAGTTTTCTGTTTGTGGACTGTGGGACAGGCAGGTTTTTCGTCAGCTCTGTATGTGAATAAGATCTTTGTTCTGAGGATTTGAAGGACTTCTGGACTGTAATTACTGATACTTTCTATTGGTGAAACTGAAGCTAATTAAAGACAAGGTGACAAAGAGTCAAGCTGATGTGTGTCCTGTATGGAAGTGTGACTTTCTGGCATGGTCTGTGGAGAGACTTGCTTAAGAAATCTGTCCTGAGTATTGATGAAGCATCAGCTGAGGGAAGAGGACATAGAATAATGCTTCTCAGCTTGTGCATGGAATAGCATTAGCAGCAAGCAGTCCCTTCAGAAAGGAGGCAAACAAGAAGTAAAAGAGGCCAGTGTCAACTGCTTGCTGTGAAAGCGGAGCAATAGAGGTGGAGAAGGCAGTAATAACATGTTGAGCTGAGAAGCAGTTTGTCAGCTGCATTTGGGTATGATATTAGTCTGCTCTGCCCTCTCCAGTGTTTGCTGTGAAAATAGTTGGATCTCTGGCTGCCGTTGTTCTTCTGAGCCTGTGTTCTGTAATGATTCTGGAGTACTTAAACAATGTCCCACGGGGTTAAGCTGTTATTTATGTTTACAGCCAGCCTTATTTTTTTGTTTCCTTCTGATTGTTTTTTTGCTTCATGAATTTAGTCTTACTGAGGCAAAATTTAACAGTTGTAGAGGGGCATGTTTTTAGAATAACTCAAGTAAATCCTCTGAGCTGTTTTTTTGCAACCTGACAAGTAAAGTTGTTATTGTCAAGAGTTACCACGTGAGAAACTGTAACAATAAAAATAGTTCTGTTGGATTCATAGGATACAAATACAGGTTAGGATTATCCTGGAATTGTAGCTGCTGTAGCCCCCTGCTGTGTGATAATGCAAATGGCATCTAATGCCTTAATGTGCTCGGCTCCGAGAAGGCACTGGATAGTGCAGGATGTGGGAGCAAATGATCTACTTCCAAGATTTGGCAACACTGGGCAAATCTTCTCAACGTGGCTTCTTGATGTACTTCAAAGGCTTGCAACCTGTCTACTAACGCAAATAATAGAGGGACTTTTTAATTTGTCTGAAACTGTGGTCGCTGATGCAACAAATCGGTGAAGACAGGTAATTGCTTGTGGGTGAGACTCTTTTTCATTAACCTAGATCTGTTACAAGCAGAAGTAAGAAACCCACAAACAAACCTGGATGAATATGCAAATAACTACTTCTGAGATCATCTAAGCTGATTTAAGATGAAGTTGTCACATCTCAATATCTTCTGTATCTAGATTCTGGTTTGAATTTTCAGTTGCATTTCTGTTAGCAAAATCTAGGCAACCCAGCTCTTTATGCATAGGGGTTGTCTTGACAGCAAAGTGTTCATATGCTAATACAGTGTACTGCAAGTCAAACACATGTAGTTGTAATTCTGTACGTTCTCTGAGGATATAGACAATTACAGAATAAAAGACAAAAGTTTTAATGCCATCTTTATTTGGAGTATTTTAAACACAAGTTGAAACATCAAATGTATTGCTCTACTTGATGTTGTTTATCTTTATACGACTTCCACCAATCTAACCAAGGCCTGGTAGGCTTATTAGCTGCTTAGTTTCCAGGCTAGTTCATAGTTTATAAATTCTTTTACTTGATTTCCTCACATATTTTTATTGATTGTCATCATCTAGCAGTTCATGTTCAGGTTTAAACATGACATAACTAAACAATCCAGATTCCCACTGATGGTGTCACAAAACTTTCCTGTGGAGTTCATGAATAGGGATCCTCACTCACATAATGTTTATCACTCTGGCACTCAAAGTATTTGTCCAATTTCTATCATCAAATCAACAGTAAACAGTTTTGAAGTTTCTCATCAAAGCAGTAACTCCATGGAAATGTTGACCAACAGAGGCACCTCTGTTGAAACAAATACATTTTTCTTGTCAACTTTCTTGTTAGTTTTGTTTCCTTTTTGTTTTTTTTCCTCTCTCTTTTCTTTTTTTCTTTAATTTATTTTAGAAATGTAAAGCACTTAATCTCATTCTGCTTTTAAATTTACTAGTCAGTTGCAATTTCATTATAAGGTACTGTACATTTCTTTAAGTTTTACTTTATAATTATAGAAGCCTTAGTTCTCATAATTAGCTCTCTCATCACTTTGGATGGATATTGACAAAATGTGTTAAATGTGATTACCCTTACTCTTTCCACCAATAAATTAATCTTTTAGTATTGCTGTGTAAAGTCAAGATTGGTTTTTGAAGTGATTTTTTTCTCTTGTCATCACAAATGGTGATTAAGAAACTGATAACAGCTGTTATGCATAGAATGGACATGGGCATCTGGTAGTTGCTGAGAGAACAGAAGTATAACCAGTGTGGTTGACTGTGTTAGAACAATGATTAGAACAATGATTCCCTCTCCATTTTATACTTAAAAAGTAGAAATGGAAGGTGTCAGTGTCCTCTTAATGCCTTTTCCAAGAGAAAGAAGGATTACTTCAATTTTATTTTAATTGAATTAACCAGCAGGCAGAAACTCTCAAAAGTTAGACCCTCTCAGAACAATGCAGAGTCTTCTATGGGAAGAATGCCACTGACATGCTTTTTAAAATACAAATTCTAACACAAATGTAGTATAGTAAAACTATTAGATACAGTTTAGTATGTGTGTCCTCTGGGATTGCACTGATATTAAGTATGATCTTAATGAGCATATTCATTCTTCCCAAGGAGTTTCTGAGGTGTGTTTGAAAGGAAGAAAGGCAAATATCACATTCCAGTGACAAGGAATACATTGTAAAATCGTGATTACTCTCAGAAATTTGCCCTTGAACAATTATCTTTCTGCTTAATGAAAACATTTTTGGAAATAGTTTAGTATTTTCAAAAAAGAATGTGGGTGTCTTTGCAAAGGTTCTTAATGTCATGGGGATTTTCTCTTTTTTATTTATCTCTGAACATATTTCAGAATCTTTTCCCTTCCCTTTATAAATGAAATTAAAGACAAAGACTGAATGTTTACAGTTTCTCTTATGCTAATACACTCAGGATATCAATACGTAAGACATTACCATAATAACATCTTAAGGGGGAGAGGAGGAAGCAGGGAACATTTATTTCAGGGACTCCAGTCTGTGTAGTGTGTCTTCCAGTACTTTCTTTTATACTAGTGTTTTGTGTGTAGGACTTCTTAACATGTAGAACTTGGAACAGGCACAGAGGATTCAGCAAAGAATATAGATGGTCAGTTTTGTTTTAGTTGTATTGAAAGACTCCTCCCTATCTCTTCCTTTCACAATGTTGGCCTGTCTATCACCCCATCTCTTTCCCTGTCTGTAAATGTGAAAATTAAAATCATACTTGCATTCTTTGCCATCCTTCTATTTGCAACATAGAGATCTTGGGATCGATATGAGCCTTGTTTGTAGGAGTGTTTTTTGCTGTCTTGACAAGTTGGGGATTTTCAAGGGAAAGACCATTTCTTCAAAACCATGAATTGAGTTGTATTTACTGCTTTCTAGTTTAATCAAATGGCTCTTGGAAAGTGTGAGTGCTTTTATAACCTTACATTTTAAGTACGAGCAAATCACTTTTAATATAGTTTTACATGAATGTAAATTAATACATTTAAATTTTTCTATTTTGTAGCACTCAGTTTAGATTTCTACTTTTTTTCTTACAAAGCCAGTAAAGAATATTAACTGTCCATGGGCAGCTGCTCTTCAATTTCAGAAAAATAATTAGTGTATGGTCTATGTTTCTCCATTTGTACCCCTAAAACTCTTTCAGAGCTGAAAGCTTCTGTGTGTAGGTTTTGTTCATGTGGAGATACATTACTGAACTCCTCTGCAGCTTATCCTTTGTTTTGTGAATGGCTTTGGCAAGGTTTAGGGTTTTTTTGTAAAACAGTGTATATCATCATATATGCAGTATGGTGGTTGTTTAAATAGCTTTGATATTCCCTCTGTTGTCATCTTGGTGTAAACACTTTGTTGACTGCCTGTCATTTTCTTTGTTGGATGGGAAGGATAGCGCAAGAGAGACTGTTTTCTTATGTTGGAGGTAAAAATATCCTGGTTATATTTTAAACTTCTTATATACCACAATATTAATCAAACAATGGTTCTAATCATGGTAATTCAATTACTAAACCTTAGGTGAAGTAACCAGAGTATGCTATTGCGTGCAAAAATAATTTGTGGCCACAAATGAGAATGCAGTTATGCCTTTCTGGATATCATCAATATATGCATTACTGCTGCTGCTTCTGGCAGAAGCTGAATAGGCAGCACAGCTTTACAGGCCCATCTAAGTCTTTAAACTGTTTCTTTTTTTTTTCAAAGTTCAGCACTGGAAATTCAACAACTGCAACTGACTGACAGCTCTGAAGAGAGTAAGGCCAAATTACTTCACAGCAGCAGTTGTAGTAGGCACAGGCACTTTAGTATTTTCTGTCTGTTCTGATATTTATCCCAAACTGACCTACATCTGCTGGATTAAGAGTGTAACTTGACCTGCTTTTATTCCTGCTATGCTATAAGGCAGGAAGGCTGTTCTGGTTGGTCCTTAACGAGAGGGAAAGCTATACTAGTTGAAGCAGAAGCAATTGAATTTCTTTCAATTAAAAGAATGTACAAAATGCCTAATGTCAAGCTCATTTAATATATATAATTTTCAAAGTCTTTTTTTATTTTTTTTTCCTTTCTTGAGTGTTAAAATGTTTTTTATATGTGATGTTTAAATCTTGACATGCTAATTGATGCTTCATTGTAGTACACTGGAGAACAGTGAAGAATTCTCCACTGATTTGCACAGTTTATACAGAGAAAGTAAAATTTCATTTGATAAATGAAAACACTTGTTCATATTCCACATTAGCAACTGAAACAAATTTTTTATGTCTTCAAATGCACAAAAATGGCGAACTACAGCCATTTGAAAATTGGAAAATAAATGCAGTGACTAAAAATATTACTCACTGAACTGATTAACATTCAAGAATTAACAGAGTATCCCAAATCTGTGACCGGTCACAAAATAGTATATTATGTTATAGTATTTAATGTATATGCATCCTTCTGTTAACGTCTAAGATAATAGAAGTGAAAATGAGAGAACTTCTTCTCTTTGGAGGAAACCTTAAAGTAATATGGCAATTTTTAAGTGGCATATAAAAGATCTTATTCATTTGAGTAAGTTTGGCATTGTAGTTTTTTCTTAATTTTAAAATTTTTTTTAACTTTTCCATTGCAGTTTTCTAACAGTGTTATTGACATCTCCAGGCTTGTATCATGTAGCCTTATAATACTATGAAAAATAGGTAAGATTTGAACTAATATGGAGGTATAAATACCATCTTGTTCAATGATAATTGTAGTTAATGAGAAATTATATCTGTACAATGGAAGAGGAATCCCTTCAATTTTAAATTAAATCCAATTTTAGCAAAATTAGAAACACGTAACTTTGAGGAGCTTTTCAGAACTTAAATATCAAGTCTGACAATTAATAAGACATTGCATATTAAAAGAGAGTGTGTCTCATCTTTTGATATAAAACCAAATTAGCAGTGAAGTAGCTTTACAGACTGTGCTTCCTTTAAAGGATGAAGTCTTCAGTCTAGCTTGTCTTCGGGTATATCTTCACTGCTGCTTATATGAACACAATCAAGATGATGTGTTTTTGAACATATTAGAAGTTATGTATGGGCTAGCACCTTTGACTGTTTGCCCAACTTCTTCAGAACATTCTTATCTCATCTGGATTTTTTTGTCAATTATTTAGCATCTCTCTCCTCAGTAAATGTGAAGTTTGTGGTTTACAAACTGCTGGTTAATGCTTCTTTTTGGAATGTAAAATGCAAAATGCATGCCATTCTTAGAGTCCGTAAATCTCATTCACTCTTTAAAGAATGGTCCAAAGCTCACATACTTTTCCTATAAAATAAACTTGAGGTTTTGAGTTGGATCAAAATAAAATTGTTGCGTCCTTCTTCAGGCATCTTTGTTTTGAAAATTGTAATTCATTATTGCTTTGCTGCATTCTGAATGGTGAATTTTGGAGGCTCTGGGGAAGGCATATAATCAATAGAAATATATGGGCCATTTGTTTTTATTTATGGTAGAGAAAAACCTCAGTGGCTTATAAGACTTATTTATGAGATGCTCACATATGTTTAACACACAAGATTAATGTAATTTCAAAATAGCTTGGAGTATAAGGATTGGTTTAAGTGACTAGGTTTTTATATATCTTGTGAAAGCCATAGTTGGGGGGAGGGAGAGAAATGTCTTTAAAAATAATATGATTGCAGAATTTCCCAAGCTATCTTTGGATTTTGAGAAAAAGAGTTATATCAGATTGTGTACAGATTTGTCTTTGTTACAAAAGCAGGTGATACTCCTGTTCTACAAAAGCACAATTTTCTCCTGATCTGATGCAAAATGGAGCAACAGGAAATCTGGATAAAGAAGGCAGTTAAATTATGTCCTATAAAGGATATTCATCATTTACTGTGACATCTGTATTGCAGGATTTGGAAGTGCAGATGCATTTGTTGTTCATTAGATTATATCTATTGCAAAGTGAAATATACAGTAAATTCCAACAGGAAACCAGAATCCAGTAGCTTTTATCATATAAGGTATACAAAAAGAAAATTTGCTGTTTAATGAGTTAATATCATAGGGGTTTTTCCTTTAATTGGTTATTAAATATTCTTATCATTCAAACTTCTTCCAGAAAGTTAATATCTTTAGAAAGAAATTTCAAGATAGATGACTGGCTCATCACAGATAAATGCAGAGTAATCTCCCTTTAGGCCTTGTCTGCCTAGGAAACCTGTCAAGAAAAACAAACTTCTTTTTCTTCTGTTTGCTGCTGCAAGGCTGGTGGTGGGGAAACAGCAGTAGCCCTACTCCGTGTGCATGAGGGATTTGCCTTCTTAAGATTATGAGGATAAAGGCCTCAAATTTGGATCCTGTCCAGTCTGTTTATATTGATGTATCAATTCTGCAAAAAGTGAGCCATGCCATGACAACCCAAAAGTGGCCATCATGACTGATATGGAGGTCTGTGGATAGATGGAGGACACGGAATGTGGACAATTGACTTCCTCTAGGAACAAAACTTCCCTACCAGAGTTACCACAGAAGCCTTTGCTGTGAAAGCCAAGGACATCTGTGAATATTAGGCTGGGACAAACCACTGTATGACTGCAGGCTGGCAGGCTGTGCCTCTTTACCTTTCTCCTGTTATGGCTCTCCACCTCTTCCTCTCTGCAGGAAATGGAACGCAACACGTAAAGATTTTAAGAGAAGTGTGTTCTGTAGAAGATATGAGAGGAGCAAATACCTGAGAGGGATATGACAGGAGGCTTAGATTTCTCCCCCTTGCCCACCTCTTTATTTTCTGTTTTAAAATTATCATTGTTGTGTTTTGTTTTTGTTTTTGTTTTTTCCACTGTTTCACTGCCTTCTTCAAATGTGCAATCTCTTCCGTCCATTAAGAGCCTGATTTTTTTGCATCAGTACAGCATGGAAGACTTCTTACAGGCATTAGTAAGAAGGGACAAATTTGTGAGCTGAAAATACTTCAAAAGCTACCACATGAAAACCAGGAATCTAGATGAATTTCAACAGGTTCATACAAATGTGCTACATGAGAGCATTTCAGCGTAGCTGCATTTCATTTTCCTCATTCTAAGTTAAGAAAAATTGATTGTTTGATTTGAACATTTGATTCAAATGCAGCTAAGACACTTTGTAGGTTCAGTTAACTCCCATTTTCTCTATAATGTTACAAGACAGGCCGTCTGAGTGTAGAGTTCAGTACTATGCAGAGTACTCACAGTATCATTGTCACTTGTGCTTTATTTCAATTAAGAGGCTTACAGAAAAAATATAATGAAATGTATATTAGTATTGGAAATTGGAGTTGACGTATGAATATCAATATCAAAGCAGAAGATGTCTTTAAAAATGCAGTTCCATTGCTATTACAGCCTTTTGATGTGACTGAGACCTTAGGAAATCTAGCATGTCTAGAAAAATAGAGTAACTATTCTGCCTGTGTAGTGATGTGCTTATCAAATTTAAACACTGGCAGCTACGTCTGTAGAACTTGGTTAGGAGTAGATAACTTCTTAGGTGATGCTGTTGTCTCCTGATAAACTTCTGGATTGTTCCAATACACATTTCTCTTTCTCTAGAAAGAGAATTCCTGACATGAGAACTTTCAGTCTAACTAACACCTAAAATAGCTACTACCTATTTCAGAAAGGTTTCTACTGTTTGCAGAATAGAAAAGTAACTGTGAAACAATTTGCATGAGCTATAATTAGTTCTTCTTTAACATGTTACTGAGGATCTCAGCTGTCTGCGTCATGAATATCACTTTTGTATCTGGAAATCATATATATACTAAAAAATGTCAGAATACTGAATGGGGAAATCAATACAAATACAGTATTTTGATCAAATTAGAGAAAGGGTTCCACAAGTAGTTTTAGGGATGGATGAGAAATCCATCCAGTGTTTATGGTGCTTCAGAACATTATTTGTATTATTACAAATCTCTAGCATTCTTGTGCTGTGCATCTGTCATATGCAAGTGTTTGGTTTTGGTTTTGTGGGTTTTTTTTTTGCTCCACAGTATACACTTGTGAAGTATCAGCATTGGATGCTTTAATAACTCCTGACAAACTTGTTAGTGTTGTTTCCTGTGGCAATGTGGCAGATTTCATTGCAGAATACACACACATATGTGAATATAGATTACAAAAATAAATCAATGGATGATAATATTGGAAAACTTTTAAACAGAGAACTAGGTGGTGCTGTTCTTTCATCTTTGTTGCTTAGCTAAATCCTTAAGTATGGACTGAGAACACCAGGCTACGACTTTTCAAAACTGAATTTAGATGTCTTAAATGTTTGAAGAAGTTATTGTTTCGGATTTCATTGAGAATGCTACTTTGCAAGCTGATAACTGCATAACACAACACTTAGGAAAAAGAACTTTTTCATTGAGCAAATGTTTTAGTTTTATTCAGTGGAGTGATATTCTTCCTTTTATTCTCAGTTTGAATTAATTCAGAATTAATTCAGATAACTTTTTTCACTCTTTACTTGGCTGTATATTTAGGATTATTTGGTCTGATCGGTTTAGCATGTTGAGATGCATGAACCTTTTTAATTCTTTTTCATTGTTCGTTTCTTAAACACTTCAGGACTAATTTGCTAACAGCACAATGAGATCATCAATAATAGCTGGAAGAAATTTGTTGTAATTGTGTAGTAGCAGTATATAAACCACAATTAATTAAGCAAGAAAACCAATTTATTAAATTTTCTTCCATTTAAAAAAAGAAATAAAAATAAATTTTTAATCACTGTCTTGTCTCAATGCCATTAATGCTGCACTAGGAAACAGCAATACTAGATTATAATGAACTGCCTAGGATCTGGATAGATTTGTTTTATCAGTGTTCAGTGTTGCAGCAGAATAATAAATGTCTAATTAGAATCCAACTTCAGTATGTAGCATTTTGGTAGAGAGTGCCTCTCATTGACCACTGCTTAAACTAAAATGTTGAAAGAACAGATGGAAGATAAATAAAGGGAAAATGTACTTCTGCACAGAAAAAGTGATGAAAATGTGCTTTAGCTAGGTCAGAGTTATAAATGTGTTTGCTCTAAGTACGTAATTACTTATTCAGAAAATAAGCTGCAGCTGTTAATGGAGGAGTGTGAAAACACTTTTTCTTGGAATTTATCTCCCCTATTCCTTCTAAAACACTGAAATATATAGAGTGGAATCTGAAGCAGAAAGTTTTGGTTGCACTTTTTGATTGTTCTTTATTAAT
>VWZD01010182.1:0-23255 GCA_013396695.1 Sakesphorus luctuosus
CAGCCAAACCCATGACAAGGACACAGTGGAACTAGCCATATGAAAACAAATGCCATTTTCATGTGATATTATGAAATTGTGAAACATTTTGCTACAGGCTGTTTTAGAGGCCAAAGAGTTAAAGCTGAATTGGATAAATTCGCACAGGATAGGCGGTATCAACAGCTATTAAATCAATGCCTTGGATGCAACTAAAGGCCCAGGAAATCTTAAACTACATACAGACTGAATAATGTTCCATGGAAAGGATCCTACTTTATCCCTATTCTGCTTCTTTAGCATCCCGTATTGGCCACCACTAAAGATGATGTTCTGGGAGAAGATTTTGATGAAACTTGTTCTGGCAGTTCCTGAAAAAAGGGATGTATAATAATAAAAATCTATTTCTTCTTTAGAGTATTGCCAGAATGACACTGAGCTGAGTACACTTTCTTCAGCATCATTGTGCATCTCTAGTAGAAAAGAGAGTCTTCAAAATTAACCCAATGTATATTCTTCAGAATTAAAAAAATGCTTATATAATATTCTCTTGACCTATAAAACAAAAAAATAGAAATAGTCTGTAGGTGTGATGCCATAAAAATCTATTTCCAGGCAACGTTTTTTTTTATTTTGTTACATATAGTCTGTGGCCAAAAAATTGCATAGTGGTGTTTCGCAGATGTGGTCCTGCTATGGCTAATACATTATTAAAGGACCTTGGGTTCCAACTTTATGCTTTTTGGCTTCCCCTCCTTCTACCTTTCTCTCAGGACTTCCAGCATTCTCATTTCTACAGCAGAAAGCTTAGCATGATGATGATAATAAAAATAATTTTCATTGATCTGGCATTAAAACAGTGGCAAATAAGGTAAAAGTTCTTTAGCTAGGGAAATGATGGTTGCAGCAACTGCCATTATTTTGTGCATTTGCCACACAGCATGCATCCTGGTGGTAAGTTCACACAAAGAAAATGAGAATCCCTTTACCTGTCCCCAGTATCCAAAATCCCCAAGAACATCAATGCCAAGGTTAGTCCTGCGTCCTGTCCACAACAATGCTAAAATCTTAAAAAGAACACACAAAAAAATCTCAGTTATTCTAACTTCTGACAATTTGTTATTCTGCTTATACTGTAACAGAAGAAAATTATAAATAAAATTAAAATATAAAAATATAAAATATAGTATGTCTCATAAAGCTTGCATTAATGTTGCTTTGTATATTCTGGGTAATTCAATAGATTGGGGATTGCATGCTCATACCTTTTCTGGATTAGCTGTGCATGGACTTCTACTTTGTATAGCCCCACAGTCAGCATTAAAAGTAATCAAAGAGTCATAAAATAATGTAGGTTGGAAAAGACTTGTAAAATCATCAAGTCCAACTATAAAACCAACACTGCCAAATCTACCACTAAACCATGTCCCTGAGATCTTCATATCTTTTAAATACCTCCAGGGATGGTGACTTCCCTGGCAACCTGTTCCAATGCCTGACCACCTTTTCAGTGAAGAAAATTTTCCTAATATCCAACTGAAAGCTTCCTTGGCAAACTTTGAGGCTTTATCATCTTATCCTGCCCCTGGTTACCTGGGAGAAGAGACCAACCCTCACCTCACTATAGGCTCCTTTCTCTGGGCTAAACAACCCCAGTTCCCTCACCTGATTCTCATAAGACCCTCATAGACTCCTAGGGCTCTAGGCCCTTCATCAGAACTTCACACTCAGTTTCATCATCATAGAACCTTATTTTCAAGCAAAATACAACTTATTTTGACCACATCTGTCTCAGTAAAAAGTTAACATTCCTCATTTACCCAAATTATTCTGGTATACTTGCAATTTTGACAAGATATCACTAATTTCTTCACTGTTGACAAAAAGAGATCTAAAGGCTTATAATGGCACAGCTGTCTGGTAGTTACAACAAAGCTTTTTTCAACCTTCCTTTTCACTCTGAATTCATACACTCAGTACTCTCCCACTTTTGAAAAATTTTAGTGTCAAAAGTTTCCCACCTGAGTGTCCCAGATGTATGCACACATATTCTCAAAACCAATCATGTTTCAAGTATCAGTTTCAGTATCAGCAAATCTTCAGTTTGAGCTTGGGAAGAATTTCATACTGGGAGCTGAAATTCTCAGTTTGAAGAATTTCCAGTATGAAATCAGTGACTTTGCTTTCTTTGGCCAAGAGTTACATCACACAGAACAAATACTTTTAGGCATTGACTTTTTCAACCTTTCAGGTTGGAATATACTTTCTGGAATATACTCAGAACAACCACCTTCCTACAGCTCAGTATTACCCAAAATGTAACTTTTATTCAGTGAATTTAGATTTTTTTATCACTAATTGGGAAATATCTGTAAGTAGGCTTCTGTCTTATCCAAATTATTGTAAAGGGTAATTCTCTTGGGTTTGTTTGTTTGTTATTTGCATGTTTTATAATGTACAAATATTTTAGTTCAGTAGCTTGTTGGTAACTACCATTCTACTTGCAATTATTTGGAGAAGACAATTTTATACAGCTGAGCTTTCCTGAGATGCTGAAAGTAGAAAACCTTTCAATGAACATCCACAGCAACTTACAAATTTTCAGAAATATTTTCACACAATGAAATTCTGCTCTTAAGACATCTATGAAAATTAATGTAAAATGAGACAAAAAGAATAATGGTAGGGCAGTATCCAGTTTATTTAGAAAGCCAAAATCATATGCAGTGCAAAGCAATCCAAGGGACAAGTTACTAACCTTAGAATATGCACTGTATATTCTGACACTGTTTCTAAATACACTTTCTATTGAATCTGATTTTTCTCTTTCTTACTCTACTCTCTGTCCATCATTTCCACTTAAACTATAAGCAATTCATAGCTGGTATTTTCTTCCACAATACATTTTGCACATTTCCTTGCACAGTGAGGCTTTCATCTCCATAGGCACTCTATCAGATAGTCTAACATATCTAAGAAGACAAAGAGAAGCCCAGAATTTTTTTTCAGCCAAATGTATCTCTAAAATCCCAATGTTTCATCAAACCAATTTCTTTCACATCTTCTGAAGCTCGTGATAGTCAGCAAATATCTTGACACCTTCAAAGGGTTAAATATAGGAACATTTTCATGCATATCTTTTTTTCTTTACAGAAAGTATGATTTTTCAATTGGATGGCTCTGATCCCACTCCAAAATTGCAGAAGATATGAGAATTCATAAAGTATCACCTTGCTCATTACATCTGGATTTTTTTTCCTGCTTTAATGTCTTTTGCATTATGAATGAATGCCCTTTGGACTGAATTCATCCCCCATTTTCTGTCAGGAGTTATTACCTCGACCCTGGCTGTTATCCCAGGAGCAGTGCTTGATGACATTGCTGTGCATGTCTTCTCTATCAGTCTGAGCTTTGCACTCATAGTTATTTCAACAACTTTTATGGCAATCACTAGTTAAAACTCTTGGTTCACATCCCACCCACCCCCAATGGACTCTGATGTTTTCAGTGTCTTAGAGAAAAGCCTCTGCACCATAATTTCCACAGAGTTCTAATCTTTGGGATACCTTTATCTACTTATTTTGTAGAGGGTAAAGAAAACATACAACTTCATCTTACAATTTGATATGGATCATTGTCTGCTGGTTGTGATGCTGCACCTATGTGTGATGTATCAGGACATATCCCAACTGTTTTTAAGTCCAAAGCTTAGACGGTACCTGAGAAGAAAAGTTTGAAAAACTGATGCCTTGCTGAGCTGAGGCATTCTGGCTTTGAGTCTGTTCCTGGGATGGGACAGAGGGACACTGAAGGGTACAGCAAACTAGCATCTTCCTGAGAAGAAAAAAAAGTAAGCAAATGGGAAATGTTATAACAGAAGTCTATAAAATCACAGTAGTCACAGAACGGAGATAGAGGGAATATTTTTTAAATATTTCAAGAACTAGATAGCATAAAATGTCAGGTGGCAAGTTCAAAACAAAAAAGAAGGAAGGTTTTCAAAGAAGGCTTTTCACAACTTCATAATTAGGCTTTGAAATCTACCACTACAGTACAATATGAATGTTGAAGTGAAAAAATGTGTTCAGAAAGCAACTAAGTTAATGCAATAAAAATCTATAAAAGGTGACTAAAAAATTATTTAAAAATAACCCAACAAAAACAGGACTTCAGCAAAGTTGTGGAGGCTGGCAGAATTTAATGGTAAAGCATGCTTACACTGTTTGTACATCTTTTATAAAAGATTCTTTCTGGGTCTCTCTTGGAAACATAATTCTTGACTGCATAGACCTTTGATTTACAGGACTGTATGTACTTTTAGGTAGAGAATGATAGCTTTTAGAAGCCTCACAAAACTGACCTTCTGTCACTCAGCAGCTGCAGAGCAAAAATTCTATTTTTGTCATTAGTGCAAAGTATGGTTTGTGAAAGATCGAGTGGAAAAGCAATGACACAGGACTGGGGTGCTAACACATCCTATAACACCTCCACTGTACTTCTGATATTTGCTCTCTGTTATCACAGATTGTTAGATAGATCTGTAAAGTGAAGAGAGGAATAGTAGATGATTTCCTCAGTCTTTTTTTATTATTATTTTATTCAGTGCAATCATTTTGATTACAGAAAATTAGTGAAGGAATCTCAAACAGTTTGACTCACTGCACAAAATAATACATAGGCCAATCATCTATTGACCCACAAATGAAACACATCTTTAAAAAATGCAGATTACAAACAATGTAAACTGGGACATTCTTGGCGGTATCTGTTCATAAGGACTAAAAAGAGCTAGAAAGTAAAGGGAGAGTGGAAAGATGGAAAAATAATAATGAAAGAAATGTAAACTATGTAACTGAGTTTGCTGCAGGGTCAAGATTCAAAATTATTAACCGTGCTTCCTAATATGTGAACCAACGATAGTCAGAGAATGATATAACCATAGAAGATTCTCAGGTTGGTCATGCATTACTTCTCCTTGGTGAATTCGTAATGACTAATCCTGTTCACTTTCTTGTCTTTCACATGCCTGGAAATGGTTTCCAGGATTAGTTGTTCCATCTTCCCAAGGATTGAGTTGAGGCTGACAAGCAACAGTTGAGGCTGAGGCAACAGTTCCTTTCTTCCAGTCCTGAGACACCTGTTCCAGTCAACAAAGATTATTGAGAGTGGCCACGAAATAACCTCAGCCAGATCTCTTAGTACTGAATTATCTTTGTTCAACCTTTTCCACAATGGAAATACAAACCACCTCACCTCACAGTAACTTGGTCCTGCAGTTGGTCTGGTAGCCATCCTCTAAATTTCTACAGAATACAAAAAATCACTCTGCATCCTTAGCCTAACAACATATAGTGATGTTGTAAGTGGAGCTGTAAATGTTCTCAAACTGCATAAAATAATTCACTCTAACTTAGGAGCTTTTTGAAAAGCTTGAGATTCTGGATCAATATTTGCTTGTGGGTTTGGGGAAAGATGACATTTACTTAGCAACAGTAGAGACTTTATACTGTATACTTTACCTATTGAAAGTACTTGTAACTGTACAATGGTGTTTGCTCTCAAAATAATTTCAATATAATGTTGACCATAGAAAATGAGAAAAGCAAGTAGAGAAGATAGTCATACAGTTATAATTCCGGTACCTTACACCCACACTGAGAATGAAAACAGACTAAGATTTCTGTAGCACCCTTATTTCACTTTTTTGTCTGTTCCCCATGTTTTTACTACTTCATTTCTTCTGCAGTCTGATGATTTATTAATTTTATTTCAAAATGTAAAAGAAGACAGATTTTAAAAGTCAGATTTCTGGGGTATGTGGTTGTTGTAATGTTTACTTTGTTTGTAACTTCCATTATAATTAATAGGAATTACAGAATATAGTGTAAAATATATAAACCCCTTTCTGTCTAGAATGTACGTTACATACAAATGTAATTTTAAATTTTGCACCTAGCTTTGAAATGCTTCTCAAATATCCAGTTATTAAAACCTTCTGTATTTAATTGCAAAATCAGAATTAAAATGGAAATTTTATCCCAGTTATTACTCTTTTCTTTAAAAAGTTTGTGGATGAGAAATTTAATAAGATTCATGCTACTCTAGCAGAAATATTATTGAAGGAAAATTGTTTTACCTATAAAACTTCTTCCACAACCATATTTGTCCTGCAGGGTTACGAACACTTTGGAGATCACCCTGCAGTGTATCCAGGCATAAGTCATATACCTGTATTACCTCTCTAGACAATTCGTTAGGTCTCCCATTTGAAAGGCAGAGATGAAAAACAACTGATAGATCACATTCTTACTTATCAGAGGAATAAGAAATGATTTTCTTTTTACTTTTTTTCTTTTTTTATGCAGCAGCATCAACAAAAGTTAAAAGCTTTTTTTCTTTCTTACCCAGTCTTTGTTGAATATAAGAAAACTCACAAGTGTTGCCTATGGGAGTTGGAGTGCCTTAAACAAATGACAAGACTGAACTAGAATTGCCCCCTCTTTGGACAAAATACGAAGTGGAAAGGGTGAGTAAGCAATCTTTTAACAGAAATGAGAATCCTTTTCATCCTTTGAAAGGAATGTTTAAGACAAAGGTGAGGACAGTACATCCCAAGTGTAGATCAAGGCCACTTTCCAGATAAACTGGGCACTTTTTTGCCCAGAAGATGTGGTGTTTGAAATCTATACATTTCTTCCCTATTGTGTCCTTCAGCTGATATATGTGCAGACATGACTTTCATTTTGGAGTGATTAGTTTTCCCATAGCATTACAGTGGTGTGTGGGATGTTCATTCTACACTGGAACCACTAAAGAGTTTTATTAATGTAATCTCAAAGGCAAACAAAAATTTTGTCAGAATGCTTAGATTCCATTGCAAATCTAGGAGACTGATATGCCTGCACTAACTTTGGTGTAAGAAATGTAACTGCGGCCTTCATTATCCAGAACTCTTGATCTACACAAATATTTTTTCCACAGATCACAGTTTAACCCCAGCCAACCATGAGGTTTCACAGAGCCACTCACTCTTTACCCCACCAGCAGGATCAGGGAGAGAATCATAAAGGTAAAAGACAAAAAACTCTTGGGTTGACAGTTTAATAGCAAACAGAAGCCATGTGTGCAAGCAAAGCAAAAGAAGGAATTCATTCCTCACTTCCCATGGACAGGCAGGTGTTAAGTCATTTCCAGGACAGCAGGGCTTCATCATGCACAATGGTTACTTGGGAAGACAAACATCATCACTCCAAACATCCTCTCTTTCTTCCTTCCTCCCCAAAATCTGTGTACTGAGTATGATGCCACATGGTATGTAATATCCCTTTGGTCAGGTTGGGTCAACTGTCCTGGACACGTCTCCTGCCAACCTCCCATGCACTCCCAACTTCCTTATCAGCATGGCAGTGCAAAAATCAGAAAAGGCCTTGGCTCTGTTTAAGAACTGATCAGCAGTAACAAAACATATCTAAATTATCAACCCTATGTTTATCACAGACCCAAAATACAGCCCATACTAGCCACTGTGAAGAAAATTAGCTCTATCCCAGACAAATGCGGCACACCACAACATTTATTTTGTTCTCCTGCCTTGTCAAACCTCATTTTAAAAACTTGAAAAGAAAAAAAACCAAACTCTCCTTGGGAGGGATACATTTACAACATGATGTTTTGAACATCAAGCCTGACACTTTTAATAGATAATGGCTTCTTATATCATCCCATTTTATCCCATTTGAACCCAATTTGGTTCACTTGTCCTTGATAGGCACCTACACCCAGATATCCTTACAAAATGTGCCTTTTATCTTTTTTATAATCAAGTCATTTTCTATATTGTTTTGAGGAATTAATAAGTTTATTATCATTCTCTGAACACTTTCAAATTGTTCTTCCACAAACTCCAAATTATTTCACACATGGATTTTTCACATTGTTGTTTTTTCCTCCTTCCCTCCCTCTATATATAATTAGTCACTAAAAGTTGTCTCTCTCTATGCCTGGAAAATGTTTTATACTCCAGCTATAGTTCTATTTCCTTGCTTGAAAAAATCCTCCAGCTGATGAAATCTCAGTAATCTAATGATCAGAAACCCATTCAGGAGCATTCATGACCATTCTTCCTCTTAAAACCCCCTTATAATTCAGGCACAGGAGCCATTTTTTTTCCTGCAGAATGGCATCTTCAAAAGTAAGAAATAACTATCAAGTTTGAAGTATGTGTTTTAATGGATTTTGCCAACAACTCTGTTGTCATAAATAGAATTTGATAGTTTATTTTAAAAAGAACTTCTAGCTCATAGGCAGTTGTAAAACTAAGCTACAAAGCATGATGAAATCAAAGATAGCAATCTGAAAAACATTCGCAGTTACATTACTGCTCCTTTCTAGCAGCTTGTCCAATTAATCTGTTGATTTTTGGTCTTACAAATTTAAGAGAAAATGCTAAATCAGTTTTAAATAATTTCAAAGGCTAATAGAATTTATTTTGCTGATGTGAAGCCATAAAACTTAGAAGCTATCTAATACAGACTGGACTTTGTCAATAGTTAAAGTCTCAGTGAACATCACAGGCCACAGGAGATTCATATTTTGTCTCTTTGCTGGAAGTCCTTAGCAGAGAAAACAGTGGCAAAGTTAATGAAGGAGAATACATACAGAGTGATACACTGTACAATCATAGAATGGCTTAGTTTGGAAGGGACCTTAAAGATCATCTGCTTCCAATCCCCACTGCCATGGGCAGAGACACCTTCCACTAGTCCAGGTTGCCTAGTGCTCCATCCAATCTGGCCTTGAACACTTCAAGGGATGGAGCAGCCACAACTTCTCTGGGCAACATGTTCCAGTGCCTCACCATCCTCACAGTAAAGAATTTCTTTCTGACATCTAATCTAACCTTACTCTCTTTTAATGTAAAACCATGGAAGTGAGGAGGAAAAAAAATCACCTAATCCAATGTTTTATTCTCAATACCTATATATAAAAAAATTTTTTTCATGTGCTCATTCCTTATGCTGACTTGCTAGAAATTTCACTTTACTTGTATTATTCCTCTAATACTTTATCCAAGAAAAAAGCTGAATATTTGGCAAATAGAAGCAAGTAATCTCTTCTTCGAGGCATGAAAAAAAGTTTAAGTGTTTAATATTACTTTTTCTGTTACAATTTTACTTGGAAATCAAAAAGACAAGGATAATGGAATCCTGAGCCAAGAAGAGCTTCTTGTAAATATTGCCTTCTAAATATTATATGGGTAGCCTTTACTGTAATAGTTTAAAGTATAGTTTACAAGATGCTTTATGGGTGAGATTTAGAATGCAGATACAAAGCCTGGTAAAAATGAGTGTTACAAAAGGCAGTTACTTTTGCCTTTAAACTGTGAAGCTGCTCACATCACTACACAGCCTTTTTATAAAAATGAGAAAAGAAAATGCAAAAATATCATGGAAGATAGAGTGGGATTTTCTTCTTGAGATTAAGAGCTGAACCCTAGTTTTACAAAGTGAGTAGAAAACCTAGTTAAGGTGACATGGCTACAGGGCTCAGCACCGGAGCAGCAATTCCAGTTCCAGTGGTGATACAGCTGCAGTGGCTGAGAAGGACAGGGTAGTGCTCTACCAAGCTGCACTATTTCCAGTTCTCAGCCTGACTCAGTACAAGAGCATTCAGCTGTGTTCACCCTGCCCTGTTGTTTTTACCTAAGTTCTCTGACAGTTATCAGAAGCCAAAGTAATAAACTGGAAACATGGTTTGTGTGATGGAGATATAGCAGAAAAGAGACCAAAAGCACAGCTGGAGACAATAAAAGAAATACAGGGGGAATGGAGTACATTAGTCAATTTACGATTATCCAGGATCACGGTGATGTGCTTGCCTAGTGCTAAATCCTCAACATCTGCCATTACAAAAATCGATCCAAACACCCATGGAATAGGGATCCAGAGGCATTTCTCCGTATAGAGAGTGTAAGAAATGGGGAAGGCTTCTGAGTGACCAGTCTAGACAGAAAACTTCTTGCCCAATTGCCTTCTCAGGATTCAAACCTCCCATGCACTCAAAATGTTTCAGATTAAAGGTTTTAAAGTGCTGTTGCTGTATTAGTTAATTATTGATAATTATTGTTGCTTATACCAGCAAGGATGAAAGAAAACAAAACTTATCACATAAATTCAGCTGAGTCAGACACTTAACATGGAAATTTAAGGCCAGATGTTTGTTTGGCAAAACAGAAGGAGAAACCTGGGCAAGAGTCACCTTGATGTATCTTTGGCTGCATTTTACATGCCAGTTTGCTCAGTGCTTTAATTGTATGAATGTTTGAAAAGTGGGGGTTTACAGTCTATTTGCTCATGTGTTTTGGGGAGTAAGTCTGATATGTTGAAAGGACAAATGTAGCAACAATAAAGATTGGCAGAGATTACAACAAAAGTGATGCAGAATGGTTAAATAATGAAGCAGCTCTGGACAAAAACAAAGACAGAGCTAGAAAGAATACTGAGAGATATAACAGCAAACACACAAGGGAAGCTAAAATGATCCTGATCAGTCTGAAAGAAGAGGCACACAGAGTGCCATTTCTGTTTAGAGGAGAAAGTATGGAGCAGAAAGAAGCTAACTTAGTTGACCAGGAAGACACCTTCACATAGTTGCTTACCTTCTGCACCAGACTGGGAAAAAAGGTGTAGTTCAAATTCATATCTGGAAAGGCAAGGTCTGTTTGTAAGACTTCATATGCCTCCTGTTGTGTTTTCCCAGTGCTGGTGTGTACTTCATTCAAACATTCAGAGCTTACATAAATGGGTAAAAATCCTACTGCAAAAAACATCATTATTATGTACCACGGGACTCTGGAAATCCATGTACCAATCTACTTAAAACATTGCTGTTAAATTCAGCTTTTAGAAAAACCTTTAATACCTCCCACCCCATGCCAGTTTTGCAAAAGTAGCTGTGTTACTGTTGATCTTGCTAGATAATATGCTATTTCTTCTTTTCTTGACAGGCATACAAATACACTTAATTCAGTATTCTATCTAAGAAAAATAACAAGTTTTGAAAAGCAAAAGCTGTACTTCAAGTTTAGTTTCCACTAGAAAAATACAGGCTTCTCTGACAATGTGTGGCTTACTGGTAAACTTTAGTAGAAATAGCATTTTTTACATTGAGTTTGATAAGTTAGTACAGGGTTGCACATGAGACATTTTATCTATGCCAAGACACTTTTTTTGGTGAAGATATATAGTAAATGTTCAGACATGGCCCAGTAGCTAAAAAGGTATGAAGTGACCTTCACTTCCATTGACTCCACTGACATCAATAAAGACAAATACACTTCTCTCTGGCAGAGAATGATGTCACTCCAACAATCCATTTGTAAATAAGTTAAACAAATAGTTCTTAAATGCTTATGGGAGGAGTAGCAAATGAGCTCATTTTTGAGCAACCAAACAATATGTGCAGCCTATGCAAAGGTAATTCACTTGATGCAAACAAATCTGTGTCTTCTTGCTCTTTTATTAAGTTTGGCAGGTTTGGAGCAATACCTTTAACTATCTCATCAAGTCAATACAGTTTGTCTGTTCTTTTACTAAAACAACATGTCATTACTTACATAGGGCACTATAGTTGTTAAGAGAAAAAAACTGTTCAAGTACTAGTATAACCATGATTAGCAAAAGAGGCATCCCACACTATTTTGAATCAGAAATTGTACCTAAAGTGTAAATGTGTGGGGAAAATGGCAGTGAAGTGTGGGAATTCGCTGTGAAATGGACCCCAGAGAAAGACAGTGCTGAAAGGCACCCTGAATTCTATGAGCCGCATGCATGAGAGGCTTGTTGTTGGAGTTTAAAGTTAATGTTTTGAGTTTTGAGTTTGGAAAAGTTCTGTACCCCCTGCGGTTTCCACACTCTATGTTCATTGCCCTCCCATGTGTTCCCCCTCTGGTTTGTCCCTAATGCCACACTGCAGAGGTGTTGGGGCCATCTCCCAAGCACAGCCCCTGCTGCGCTGCCAATGCAGCCACTGCAGCGAGTGTCCCTGCCATGCAGCAGCTCCAGGACCTGCCAGGGGCCCAAACTGGGGCAGGCCCTCCTGAGGGAATCATCCCTGCACTGCTGCTGATGGTCCACGGGAAATGCGCCTGCCCCTTCTGCCCATCCTGCCCCAATCACTGAGTCTCTATTGGTTAATTCTGTTGTCACTTGATGAGTGTTTCCCCATTGGCTACTTGGGCTGTCAGTTATCCATTTTGCCCCTCCCCTCAGGTTTCCTTCCTCTTTCCAGGACTCTGTTCATATTGGACATTTAATGGTTACCAACATACTGTTCACCCAATCCCACTTAAATATCCACCCCATTCTGAGTACCTCCCTTAACCAACCTTTTATAGGTCGGCGCTTTCTTTAATAAACAGCTTTTGTGGTTCACCCCCACACTGAGTGTAGAGTGTTCTCTGGGGAGCTGTTCCCCCTCGGTCGGTTACTGTTAGTGAAGTTCTGAAAAATCAGAATTATCTGATGAAACACATGCTGTTGGAGTTCTCTTTCTGCTCTGGTCCTGGGAATAGGTAAAATCTATGTGGCCCAAGACAAACACTTTAGCAGGAATCATGCATCAAGAAGATGTTCACATAAGTCTTTACCACTTTTTATTTTAAGCTGGTCCTTTTTGAGGGAAACTGAATAGGGAAAACAACTCAAACAAAGAAACAATTTCTTTTCTCACAAAAGGAATCATTCCTTATCAACACTGAAAACTGAAAGCTTTCTGTTTTCTTTTTTCTCTTGATTTTTCTTTTTCTTATGAAATACCTTGTGATTTAAAATAGAAAAAACAAGGAAGCAGACCCTCAGGTTATTTAAAACATTGTTTGGAAGAAGACAGTAAGTAGGTTGGTGAACAATGAATGTCAATGCATAGTTTGGATGCAACTAGAAAATATTTTGAGTGGTGTGGCTGGCTCTGATCTTATCAATGTGTGTTTACATAAAGCCACACATAGAATAGCACATCCTTGCTGTGCATGGTTGGAATTAAGGAAGAATTTCTCCATTCCTTTTGCATGGAATATACAAATCCATTCCAACTAGTCGGTCTCTATCCCGAAGGCAGAAAAGTAAATGGAAATTCTAAAAAATTATTTTAAAGTTTGCTAATGGCGCTTTGGTTCTGTCACATACTTTATTTAATATCCAGATTGCATTGATATAACAAGATATTTCATCTAATAATGTAAAAACAGAAATTTTAATCACATTATGTGATTAGCATATGTTCTGAGAAACAATGGTTTACTGGAACACAGGTTATGTTTAATTTTAAGTTCAAATTTCTGGTTATGATAAAACTATCACAAATATGGAGCTGCATCTGTGAGGTTTTATGCACTTCAGGTCCCACTGCTAATGCCTTATAACCACATATAACCATTAATGGAAGCAAACATGACTTTTTATGTTTTTGAGGTGTCTTTGGCACTGTAACTACTCAGCAAGCTGTCACCTCCCACAGGTTTCTGTGCCATTGGATAACTGCAGGAGCTGGCAGCAAGATGAGCTCTCTGAAATCCTGAAGCTGTTTCCCTTTAACTGAAGAGACTGATGTTTCTGTTAGGAAACAGTTTAGAGGTGATGTGACAAAACCATTAGTTAAAATACCCTTCAGATACTCTAGAGAACAGATACTGACCTGTTTATTATCTAGCAATTACCTTGTAAACTAAGAATCAGGCTGTCAGATGAATGTCAAAATATTATATTCAGTATTATTCATTTTTTAATCCTAGTCTGAATGGTACCCATTGCCTCACTCATCAGAAATTCCATTCTCTCTTCTAGAGACTATTAATCTGCCTCTGTATTACTTTGCTCCACCCAATCCATAGCCTGATATATAACGTCCTTCTCAGAAATGTCAAATAGATTATAGAGTTTCATTTAAATAGTGATATTCCCTTGCTGTTCTGGAATATCTAGATTTGGGATAAAATGTCAAGTTTATATACCCAAAATTATATACCTCATGTTTTTTTGAAGTTACTAACCTCCAGAAAACCAGCACACACTGATGCCAGAGAGGTTCCTGATTTTTTGATTTTTCACATTTTGTAGATTTTAGAAACACAGTAGATGTAACACTGTAGTTTGTAGTGGGTTAATATTTAGCAGCTTACAGTATAAGGTCCTTTCTATCTCTACCCCCTGCTTCAAGAACTGGCCGCTAAGATCTGCCAGTTATTTAGTCTCATTCTCAAGGTACCAGATTAGAAGCTATCAGAGAGAACATAAACACAGAGCAGAGTGACCCNTTCTATAAAAAAAATGGTTACTCCCTGTTGAAATAATTAGAGCATATGTCACTTAAGCCACTAAGGGTTTCTATCTTGGCAAGGATACTTTAAGTCTGATGCAACAAGAGAAACTGGACACTGAGTGATATGATTTCCTATTGATTTCTTATTGTTATGCTTGTGTCTTTCAACTCATTCTGAACCATAGAGGATCAGAAGAAAGAAGCTGATGTGCAGGTTAGAAAGTATGCGCTTCATTTCATATATGATTGATTTTGTCTTGGTACATGATTTTCACATTGTTAGGTAGTCTCTTACCTACACATTGTGTTGGGACTGACTAGTTCTGCATCTGCTGAAGTGATATTTTGAATCTCACTTGGGAGATGCCATGTTCATTTCCACTGTCATGTCATGCTCTTACAATGTGCATTTGGGGTTTTTAGTGAACACTGTTTTCCTAAGAGCTATGAATCATGCCTTTGTTTTAAGTTGTGCACCTGCTAGCATCATATAATGGCCAGAAATCTATGTTACTACTATCTTTTGCTCATAAATACTCAGATCAATGAAATGACAACAGTGATCAAGGTGGAGAGTCCGTGTGTTACTACAGCTCGAGGGTAATGATAATTGTCACCTTTAAAGTTATGCAGCATAACATTGTAAAAAGAATGGTATTTCTACAGCAGTTTGTGTGAGATTTGGAGTTGCTTCTGTTTTGTTAGTTTTCTTTCACTGAAATGCATAACATCTGGTCTGAAAAGCTCTCACCAATGTGCGGGATGAAGATCTATATAATTACAGCGATTAAAAAGGAAAAGTGTTTTACAATAAACCAACACATCTGCCATGTGTCAATATTTATTTATAGGCACCTTTTGATGTCTTATAGGAAAATAGATTATTGTTCTTTCCTGCCTTCTTTTTGACTGAAATCAATATTGGAAAAATAAAAAAGAAAAAAAAATGCATATTCCTGTTCTCTTCCAAGAAATTGTTGCACTGGTTCTAGATAGCAGAAAGGGAAAATTATGACCTTTTACTGTTTATTAATCTATCTGTGCTTCATCTGTTCTTTCTAGGGTTAGTTTTTAGCCGTCAATAAGACATTGTCCCAATAGCTGCATTTGATTGCTTTGTGTATACAGCTGAGCTTGTTTATACCATGTTGGCATGCACTACATATCTGTAGAAATCAAATTTTACCTTTAAATTAACAAGAAAAATTGTTCTACCCCTCATTCTATAATCTATGTTTTCAATGGACATAAACATTTATTTTGGCACAATTATAGAATCTTCTACACAAACTGCATGAGCAATTTGCATTACATCAGATTTTAGGAAGGAAGAAAAATCAGTTGGGAATCTCAGCTTTAGTTTTGTCTTCTTGCTTTTCTTTACAAAATGTGTTAGATTAAAGCAAAAACAAGGATAACAACATTCCTTGGAAAAATATATGTAAACATTTGACTTTTTAAAGAGGTGGGGTTTTTTTCCCTTTCTCACAATGGAATATTTTGTCAGAAAAAAAAAATAGAAAAAATAAACCACACCCAGAAAAAACACCAAAAATCATATGTTGTTGAGTATCTCACTTTAAAGAATTGAATAGACTGGATGCTTAAGTTGTTCTAGATTAGTTTAAAGTCTCCAGCGATCTCTGTTCAAATTGTCCCTACTGGGGAGATTCCATATGGAGTACTAAGCAACGCAATGATAGATTACTTGAAAAGCAGCTTTGCTTATTACTCATCTAGTTAGACCTTAAGGAAATATTAAAAAAAAATCTAGAGGAAACATTCAATAACTTAAATAGAAAGTATAGAAATGAATTTGCTTATATACTTGAAATAAGTGTATATAAGACATGGATAGTTATGAAGATCAGAATATGTTGCCCAGCTTTGAGATATGTCATGATTTTGTGTGCCACACCATAAGCCTTTCAAACTTCCCTAAAATCCTTACTGAACTTCGAAGTATTCCACCTCTCTGAGGGAATAGTGACATATCTCTCCCCTGTGTGCACTCTTGTATTTTCATAAAACTTGTAGTGAGATAATTTGAGGTTTCTTTGCATCTCTTGTTCAGCTGAGGAAGTTGTTGAATGGATTAAAGACAAGAGAACAGATAGACTCAACAGACTCACAATCAGTGTGATTAGATATTTATCCTTTGCATGAAATCAGATAAAATGTGCAGCTAGTTTACCAAGGATATAATTAAGTTACTCAGGAGAGAAAACAGTGCTATAAGACTTTGTATTCTGAATACATCAGAGAAGAAATTATATGTGAAGTTATGAATACAGTCTGGAATAAGTAGTGCATGGAGAAGTAAAATCAGAAAAGAAATGCACACAGTTCAATGTAGTGATTGTACTTTTAAAGGTTTCAGTCAGTGATTTGCCATAGATCTCATTCTAATGGATTAGGTATATTTTTTTACTCAAGAACATCCAATTTAGCCTAAGGAAAAATGGGTCATAGATTACTACTTTTCAAGCAAGAATTTGGAAGAATATTAATGTAAAAGTAGACAGGACTGGACAGAGTAGCCGTCATACCATAAGTTTTGAACTTGCTGAAAAGATCAGGTAGTTGGTATAGGGAACTATAGGGATATCTGAGCAAGCTTAATTCACTGAGTACTGTTGCTGCAATAAAAAAGGCAAGAACGTTGGATTGTATTGCTAGAGGGCACACAGTATAAATCAAAGTAGTTGATACCATATCCATGTAAGCTATAAATTGAACATTACTTAGAATGGTGTATATAGTTCTGTCACCATATTTTAGCAAGGGTATGACTGTGCCTGAAGAGAGACTGTATATTATATGAACATGTAGACTAAAGTCATGTGCTAAAATTTATGTAATAATTAGAATTGTAGAAAAAAAACTTTACTAAGCTTCTTTAAATAAAGACTTTTTTTATTGTCTAGTCTTACAAATGTGCTGTTGGCAGCAACTGCAAAACCTACTGCAAGTTAAACTTGCACTTCTGTTAAATATGGGTTTTCTTTTACCTTAAAGGCAAAAAATTGTGTTAGCCTTGTTTTGTACTTTGAAAGTCTTCAAATAGGATGTCAGGAAATACTGCATTCACTGTTTATGGGAGAAGGCTTCTATATAGGAGAAGAAAGAACTGGCTTTTCTACTCTCCCTTGCCAATGAACATCAAGCTGTTTTCATGTTTTCTGTTTATTATGTTTTTGCTCTGGGAATTTAAAACTGCAATTCACTTCAATGTTATCTTATTTTTTTAATAAATTGTTTCATTCCCCCATCCATAAAGTAAAGCACACAACATTGGACTAATTTAGATTAAGGCATACAACAAAGAACAAAAAAAAAGACAAAGAAAACTTCAATGAGACAACACCATCAGTGCTTTTTCTATAGAGATGATTGCATTGTTTCCATGCAAAGTAGCCTGAGAACTCTGTATGGAAAGGAAGCACGGAAATTTAAGGGTGTAATAGATAAGCAAATGAGTGTCATTTTATGACATGAACTACACATTTACATTTACTATTTTGTTCTTGTTGGCTTGACTAACAGGGAGTGAACTGCTTCACATTATCCATCTTTATATTTTCCTTTTCTCTTGAAAATAATGTAAGTATCCATGCATAAGAGGAATGCATAGATTTTCAGAATTTGTGAAGATATACAGAAAAAAGTGTGTTAACTTGTGTTGCATCCCAATGACACTGATAATGACCTTTTTTTCCCTTAAATCTGTTGCTCTCTCAATCTACTTGTCAATAGTTTAACATATGACTTCCCTGTTGTAGAGCTACTTTTAAGTACAATATCATTTTGAAGGATCTCCTGTCTTCTTTTAGTCATGGCAACAGGGAAAATAATTGTTTCTATATGCCATTTGAACTATATTTAAGTGATATGAAAGAAAGTGATAAAAGTTAACCTTCGAATCATATGGGAAACAGTTAAGCACACACTGTAGAGCTTATTTTTTTTTCTTTTCTATAGGGTCTTTCACCAGGATATATTTTATTATGCTCCTGCAGTATTACTGCTACTCTCAACTGACATAAAATCTATGCTCATAGGAACTAGGCAAACACTATCACAAAAGACAAGCTCCTGTGGCACAGGTATCTTAAAATATGTGTACAAAATTATGACTTTACACAAAGAGCTTGCTGCAGCCTTCCAGAGGGCATTGATCTAGCATGCTGTTTTCAGTGTGATATTTTAGATGATTGAAATATTCATGTAAGCCATTATAAAGGGTCCCACAACTGGGAGTACCAGGCTTTTCTGATCACAGCCTTGAATTTATTCATTCCTATTTCATATGAGAGTGATGTTCCAGGGCAGATTTTTTTTCCCAGCATAAGTTAATGCTTAAAAGTAATAAAATTGATAGTAGATACGTTAAAAAATATATTGTTTTACCAGCAGCAAAATCCATATACTACAATGATGAGGGAAATAGTCTAATGTTAAAGCAGAGATAACTCTGAATAATAATTACTTCACTCACAATAAAACTAGTTTTCCTGTATCATGTGCTGTTGATTTCAGATTTTACTGGTAATTTTTAATTGCCAGCATAAAGCACTAATACTTACACATTTCTGTGGCTTCTTGGTAAATTTTTAGTGACCTTAAAAAAGACTGCATTTGTGCAACATATTGCAGACATTGTGGAAAATGCATAAATAGGTGTCTGGTTTTTCACAAGTCTCTTCTTCTTGTAGCAATTCAGCCGTTAGCAAAGCTGCAGTGAAGACCATTGCATCTCCTTTTGTCACACCTTTGCTGTACTTTACTCTCTATATCTAACTAAGAATTTTAAAAAGGTATATATTCTGTAAGTATGAAAACCTTTGTGCAACCTTGTATCTGAGAAACAAAACAAAAAAAATAAAAAGGGATGCTTAGTGCACTTTGCAGAAAAGTAAGGCATACATCTAAGGAAGAAAAGGAAATTATTGCGTGCGGTAATTATTTATTTATTTATTTATTTATTATAAGTACTTGGAAAGCAGCTACCTTTTAACTCATAGAATCATAGAATCATATAAAGGCTTGGATTGGAAAGGACCTCAAAGATCACCTACTTCCAACCTCCTGGGCATGGACACCTTCCACCAGATCAGGTTGCTCAAAGCCACATCCAGTATTGCTATCCTTCCTTCTCCACCTTGGTAGGTGACAGGAGTTTGACAAAGAGTGATGAGCAGGAGCCAGTCTTGCATCTCTGTTATCCAAGAGCTAAGTTTGATTTCAGTCAGACGGAACTGGAAAGGAAAATTTAAATTTCAAATGTCCTGTTTGTGTCAACAGAAAAAAAGTTAGAATGAGACTCAGTACACTTATAATGTAGTCATGAAGCAAATAACAGGACCTTATTTTGAAAGAATTCTTTTTCTTCTTCTTATCTTCCTCTTCACATGTCTTTTTGCAGCCATGGCCTACAGTGTCCAGCACTGAACTGAATTCAGTGTTTAACTACCAGGTATGTATAGTTAGAGCTCTCTTCCTTAAAAGTTGCAGCATCTAAACATTCATGATGCTGTACTCCACACTGCAAACTCTGGCATTAACCACTAAGCAGCAGCAACTGTAATGAAATACTTTTGTCTAATATATTTTTTTTATTTTCTTAAAGGTAAAGGAATCCAGTTTTCATCAGGGAAAGAATGCATATCCACATTAGAATTTTACAACTTTTTCAGTTACTGTAACTAAAAAATTACTATGAAATATATTTTAACCTTATTGTTTTCAGTTAAAGAACCCTATAGATACATCTTTTTCACTTTAAGGAAAAATTATGAAATATGAATCTGAGATGAATGACAAATAGTTTAATGTTCACTGTAAGCTACTAAAAATAAACCTTTCATGATCAAAATGTTATGTCCACTGAAAGCTTAACTTAATTCACATCAAGGTTATGCACTGTATAGGATTAAAAGGTTTTTATAGCCAAGATGAGCAGTGATTGTTTGTCGTTCTAGGAGGTTCTATGGCTTGTATCATGCAGTAGTTGAGATTAGATTATTTTAACGATTCCTTAAAGAACATAACTGACAAAAATATGATACAGTCTTCACTGTCTCGTTGAAATTATCTGCAGAAGTCTTCAGCTTTTCATAAAATCAGCTGAAAACAAAAGCATCTTTGATAATATCTTACTGTAAAACAGCAAAATACTGTACAATATTTTGTGAATATTCACATGCCATTTCTCAGAAAACACATATTCCAAAGCACAGAAGTATTCTACTATGATTTAGGTATAAACACCATGAGGATTTTCTGTATTTCTTTTGTGAATGATTGATGTTATTTCTTTATTGTCTTTTTTTAAAAGACTCCCTCTATGACTTTTTCTATTATGTATGTGGTTTTCAATCCTTAAATCTTATTATCACATTTATTGAAAGAAATCAAACCCAAACAAACAATTAGAAATATAAGTAAACTGAGAGGTTAATGCTCTATCTGTAGATTTCAGTTCCCCAAACAGTCGTCATTCAAAGTAGTATGATTTTCTTGGATTCAAATTCCACCAACTGGCCCCTTCAAGTCTAACAGTACATTTGGGAAAAATTAATTTTTATAAAAGCTTCTTTTTTCTTTTTTTATAAAAAAACCTCTGAGACCCATAAAAGGCATCTGAGAGCATCTATAAACATAATTACTCAAAGAGTCAGGTATTTTTAGTGTGTATAGAATGAAATATCCATCTTTCTTGCATAATTGTGTGTACACTAAAATGTTCACTGATAATTAGGAAATCTAACCCACCACCTACTTTAAGTGCTGAGGTTTCTGTTTGGTACATGAGGAAATTACCTGGGAAAAAAATTGATTGCCAGGGATTATACAGAATATTCTTTCATCATCATACTTTGCAGACACAAGATGGAGGAAAAACACAGAATAGATGAGATGAAAGGAGAATTGCAAAAAAAGCCAGACTGAGCTCTGTGATCTCTTTGTCTTTCTCTCAAATGTGTGTCCTCCACTCTGACTAGCTCAACATTATGTTAAGTAACAGCCATGTGACATTTTCTATATCCAGAATGCAGGGAAAGGCAAAGAAAGCACTGTACTATCCATTAAGATTTTATTAAATAAAAATCAACTCCAATTTTCATCTAAAACTTACAAACCAAAATTTTTGAGAGCTGTATATATGTACACACGTGCATGTCTATATGCATAAATATACATACACACACACACACACATATAATGTTTCTGAAAAAATCTATGAAGGCTAATGTCACAGTTTTTTATGCTTGCCTCTGCAGGTGTCTATTTTCTTTGAGTCCGACTAGGACAGAGATGTCTTCAGACAATAACCTCATTCATCACTTTTGACAAATGTAACAGCAGTTTTAATGGGAACATTTAAGTCATAAAAAGAATGCCTTCAAGCACTCTCAATGCCTTCTAGGCTATTGTCACAAAAAAACCCCATCAGTATTTATGTGGTATTAAGTATCAATGTCTTTACTAGATAACAGCAACAAAAAATTGCCTTGAGGTTTGCCCCTACACTTACAGTTTCCTGCCTCCCTTACTTGAACAGAGGTGGATTTATGCTACTCACCTGAGACACCAAGTGTGAAGGGACCTCACCCTTCCAGGATGAAGACAAGGCTGTGGCCCAGTGGTGTGACTTTTCTCCCTTCCTCGTGACATCAGGAACACGTTGCAGGCAGCTGCTTATCCTCAGGTCCTACTCATTTCAGACAAAGCAAGGTAGTAATAGTGACCATCACTCAGTTTCCTTGGGGTGTAATATTCATACTCCTATGAGTCTGAAGCATCTCTTATAGAGTTACCATTTTTATCTACCATTTTAGAGGTCTTTCATCTATGGCTGGTGGGTTAGTTATGACTGTCAGTATTGCACAGAACATCCATTTGATGGTGGCCTGCATTTTTTGTCTTTCATGATCCTTTTAAATACAAGTCCTTCTACAACGTGGGCAGTCCATGGAGGTCAAAGAGGGTGTCAAAGAGAAAATTACCTGGTGGCTAATGATGAGGAATTAAGGTTTCCCTGAGTCTGCCATGCTCTGCATTTTACTTCTCTGTGGTTTTATATTGATATACATCAGGGTAGTGACAAGGGGCTTTCCAGATAACATAAATTGTTGTTCCCAGGGCATTATTTCTGTTCCGTCTATTCTGTAACCTATGAAAGGCTAGAGTATGGGCTTGAGCATTACCAAGTGATTATTACTACTGATAATTGTGAACAGACTACCAAGCTCCTTGTTGGTCTTGCTAACTTACCCTCTACAGACAGTATTTGGACATATTTCAAGGATTGTACAAACCAAAGACTGTTCTAAATAAACAGCCATCCTTTTTTGGGAGGGAAAGTTAGTTTTCTGGTGTTTCAAGGAGCTGTTCCCTTTCACAATTCCCTTCAGAACTAAAGAATGGACTGTTGCTCTTTTCCTTTAATCCACTTGGCTTCTGGATTACTTTTTAAATACAGGAGGCAACACTCAATCATAAGGCCAACACTACAAGTAGAAAATCTCCATTGTTGTTTAAGAGCCATCCTCAGATGACCTCTCCGAGACTGCTGAGCTTTTTAGGCACCTCAGTTCCTACCTGTGGTCATGCACAATGCACCACACCTAAGTTACTAAGTTACTTTTTCTTCTGAACCATAAAACAGAGGTCTCCTATACTAAGCAATTGCATCGTCCTCTTCAGTGCATAGTGGGATCTGAATTCAGTCTACAGGCCTGCAAGGAGAAGAAGACAGGTCTTTCCAGCACATATCTTTCTCTCACTTGTAATAAATTTAAAGTTACTTGGTGGTTTGAGTTATCTCCATTCCTTTTCTTTTTCCTGCAAAAATATACTTGTATGTTAGTAAAAAGCTCCTAGCTCATGACTATGAACAAAAAGTTTTCTCTCTCTCAGTCTCTCTCCCTCTCATTCTCTCTCCCTTTCTTTCTCTC
>VWZD01010184.1:0-12147 GCA_013396695.1 Sakesphorus luctuosus
CTGCCTTATGGCAGGAGGGGCAGAGCTTCGCTACCTCTTGTTGGACTTCCTTAGGGGTCAAAAGGGTTTGACTCCACCAGTTAATTTTCTTTTCACTCTCCCTAATGCACCTTAGTCTCTCTACCTCTTCCATAAGCTCTGCCACTAGGCACAGCAAGTCATTAACCTGTTTACATTGTACACAGGTGCCTCCCATACCATTCTCTGGTACCAATGCCAGGCTCAGGCACTCTGCACAGCTAGAGGCCTGGGTAGCTGCATCCTTCTTGGAGGGTAGTGTCTGTGTAGACACACTGCTTGCATTAACAGCAGCAATGTTTTTTATTTTTCTAGAAACCATTACTGGCTTTAATTAAGTTGGGGAGAGAAAAAAAAAACAAACACAAAAAACTAAACAAAAAACCCAAAACCAAACAATAAAAAAAAAAACAACAAAAAACCCCAACAACAAACTCACCTACAGGAGATGGTTGTGCCCTGTCTGGTAGCCCTGCTGCACCCCTGTTTGCATGCTCCTGTTGGGTGCACCAGCGACTGTTGCTTATGTGCCTTTGGAGGCTCTTATATAGCCTCCCTGGCACCTGCTAACGAGCCTGACCCACCCCCCACTCACCTGAATCAGTTCCCGAGGAGTAGCCAAGGCCAGGCAGGAAATGCAAACTTACTGAGGGTGCTCTCAATCCCCTCGTTGAGATCATAAATAAAGATTTTAATCAGAACTGGCCCCAATACTGAGCCCTGGGGAACATCACTGGCCACCAACTGGATGTAACTTCATTCACCTCCACTCTCAGCCCAGCCATCCAGGCAGTTTTTTACCTACCAAAGAGTACGCCTGTTCAAGCCATGAGCAGCCAGTTTCTCTGGGAGAATGCACTGAGAAACACGGTCAAAGGCCTTACTAAAGTCCAGGCAGAGAACATTCACAGCTTTTTCCTCATCCACTAAGTGGGTTATCTTGTCATAGAAGGAGACCAAGTTAGTCATGCAGGACCTGCCTTTCATAAACCCATGCTGGCTGGGCCTGATCCCCTGGCTGTCCTGTACATACCATGTGATGGTGCTCAAGATGATCTGCTCCATAACTGTCCCTGGCACTGAGATCAGACTGACAGGCCTGTAGTTCCCTGGATCCTCCTTCTGGCCCTTCTTATAGGTTTTCTAAGTTCTAGTCAACTGGGACCTCTCCTGTTAGTCAGGACTGCTGATAAATGACTACTATAAAAATATTTCTAGTTTATTCTTTTATTCTCTTATACTGGCAAATGTAATTGAAATTACCATTTTACTTGGGTTTTGTGTGTATGATAGTTACTATTTGTTCTATACAAAGGTACAGTGATGTATTAGAAACTGTTTGCCTGCATGCTTCCAAAATTGCCCACCAAAATTCTACAATAAATTACACAGGAAAAAAAAGAATAGTAATTCTGTTCCTCTTTGAAGTCAAAGGCAAGCAGGCTACAACAGAAAGGGATTGGGCCCATAATTCTTTATAGATGTGCAAGTTATTTTACATGTCATCTAGATTGCTCATTACCTTATATTTGATAGTTTCTTCCTTGTATTTGGAAGACAATAAACCCTATTCAGTTAAATGTAGTACTGGGGGGGGTTTATTTGTATTTTTTAATTCTGGGAGAAGAGAAATAGTATATAATTCCAGAATTAAAAATATATTAACTTAGTTCTATTAAGTTTTTTTCATGCAATTAATATAAATTACATTGATTATTTTATTTCCTTAGAGTTTCAAAAATTTTTCTCCAAAGCACAAATAACTTCATAAAATGTTAGTATATGGTACTGAATCTGAAATATTTTTGGAAGTGGAGCGATCTGAGCTCACAAGTGCTATGAGTTTTGTTATTTCTTCGTAATCCTAAAAACCCCCAAAACTAAGGCATCATTGCATATCTAGCATTGAAAGAGTTTTCAAGAGATTATATTTACTTGAAGAACAAAGTCACTGTATTAAACAGGCCTTAAGAGTGGTCTAAAAAATATCAGAGGTCTGTGTTGCACAATTAAATGGGATTTTTTAGTAGAGTAATACTGAATTACTTATGTTCACTCTTTCATATTTGCCATAGCTCCAATGGCTTTTAGACAACTATGAAACTGCAGAAGGAGTGAGTCTCCCCAGAAGTACCCTTTACAACCATTACTTACGTCATTGTCAGGAGCACAAGTTAGATCCAGTCAATGCTGCCTCCTTTGGAAAACTCATACGGTCAATCTTCATGGGATTACGGACCAGAAGACTGGGAACCAGGTTTGTGTTAATAAAATCTTAAAGTATAACAGAAAATATCAATAATAATCATGAACATGAAGCTCATATGTTAAAAAAAGCAAAGAAATAAGAAAAAATATTTAAAACCTTACTGTTAAAGGAGTTGCCAAATTCAGCAGACTTCAGGACCCAGGGGACTCCTACTCTGCTTTATCCAGATTCTGTGCTCTTATGTCCCAGATATCTTCCATCTCAGTCCAATGGATGCAGCTACTGCTGTTTACATTTGTAGGTCCAGCTAGTAGTGAGACTGAATATGTGTTCCAAAGGTGCAGACAAACACAAGTGATACTAACACAGCTAACCACTGAAGCTAACATAGGGTAATGCCTTTACCAGCACCCATATGGACACTCCCATAAACATGAATGCAGATAGCCCAATTCTGTTCTTTCTTTCCAGCTGACCAGGACTAAAGTTGATTAGTGAAACATTCACAAACCCTCACTCACAAGCATACCCCATTTATGGAATTGTTTTATTCACTATGACTGCATAAGTCATGTATTTGTTTTTACTTACCTTATTCTATTTAAATTAAATCCAACAGTAAAGTGCTGGAAAATATAGCTTAAGTGAACTGATTTCCAGAAGCTGGTGGAATTATATCAGTTTTATACTAGAGTGAGAGGAAAAACAAGCCTAACTTTTACGTACTGTTTTCTAGTCAAGACAAATTGTTAAGTATGATGTATATGAAAAAAAAGGCAATGCTATTTTTGTTCTTTCATAAAGGGGGAACTCCAAATACCATTATTATGGGATTCGTGTCAAACCAGATTCTCCCCTTAATCAGCTACAAGAGGACATGCAATATATGGCTATGAGACAGCAACCCATGCAGCAGAAACAGAGGTACGGTGTTATATGAAACTGCGTTTTCATATTTCTAGTTCTTGGAACCTTACTTGTCCTCATTTATGTGACAAAGTTGAACTGCTAATGGAAATTGTTTAACTTCTCTTGGGAAAAATAAAGGTTTGTCAGTTCAGCAGTTGATATCACTGGAGTCTGATATCAGTAGACATACCTAAAAATTCATAAATTTAAAAAATTGATAATAAAAGTAAAATATGATTCAGTTCTTCTGAACAGGCACTTCTTGGCAGTCTTGGGTTATTTTCTCACAAGATGGAAAAAAAAGTAATAGGACCTTTGAATTTCAAATTCTGTTGTTAATTTTAATTTCTTTAATCAGCCCATATAAAAGATTATAGAAGAACTTGTGATTGGGTTCATATTTGTGTTGATTTCCTCCTCCTGACAGGAACTGATGTATTTAAACCCTGGACTTAAGGAGAGAAGACTTGGGCCTCTTCTGGGCTCTGCTTGGAATAATCTCATGGGAGACAGTCCTATGGGGCAAAGGGGTCCAGAAGAGCTGGTTTATTTTTTAAGGACCACCTTCTTGAAGCTAAAGAATGGTCCATCTCAACATGCAGGAAGTCAAGCAAAGGTGGAAGGAGGCCTGCATGGATGAGCAAGGAGCTCCTGACAAAGCTCAAACATATAAAGAAAGTATACAAGAGGTGTAATAGTATACAAGGTATACAAGGTCAGGGAACTCAGGAGGAATATAGAGTCTGTCTCTAGACTCTCTCTCTATATATAGAGAAAGACTGTGCAGGGATGGTGTTAGGAAAGCCAAAGCCCACCTATTAAGGACAAGAATATTATTTGGAGCTGTCAGCATGTATTTATAAAGGGGAAATCATACTTGAACAACCCAGTAGTCTTCTAGAATGAGGTGAATGACTCTGTGGATGAGGGGAGAGCAATGGATTATGCCTATATTGACTTTAGCAAGGCTTTCAACACTCTTCCTGTCAGGGAGCAGTGAGGGCTGGCTTCTCCCTAAGGAATGGGGAGTTGAGTACCATGATACATACAGCAGGGACCTCACCAGCTTGGGCCTAGTCCTACAGTATCCAAGTGAAGAGAACGGGGAAGATCTGGAGATGCTAGTCAGATTCAACCGACTCCAGATCATCAGACAAATTTGTGGTGATGACACAGGTCCAAGGTCAAGCCAGAAAGCAAATCCATCAGTTAGGGTCCAGGTCAATGGGATCCATACCAGTCACAGTCATGGCTGTGGCTGAGCTAGAGATCAGTTCTCGTACAACACAGGGATCTTATCAATGTGTATAAATACCTGATGGGAGGGAGTAAAAGAACAATCCAGACTCTTCTCAGCAATGCCCAGTGAGAAGACAATGAGCAATGGACACAAACTGGAAAACAGAAAGTGTCATTTGGTTGGAACGCACCTCTGGCGGTTGTCTAGTCCAACCCCCACAGCTTAAAGCAGTATCAGCTAGAGCAGGTTGCCCAAGACCGTGTAAAGTTGGGTTTTCAATTTCCCTAAAGATGGAGACTCTAGAAACTTCCTGGGCAAGCTGTTTCAGTGTTCAGCCATCCCTAAAGTAAAAAAAAAGTGTTTTCTTATGTTTAGGCAGAATTTCCTGAATTTAAATTTCTGCCCATTGCCTTTCGTTCTTTCACTGGATACTAATGAAAATAGTGTGGATCTGCTTTATTTATTCCATCCCAACAGTATCTATATAAAGTAGTTTCAAAGATATTTGTTCATTCATTACCTAAATCAGTTCAGGTGTGTAAAGATTTCAGTAAAATAAATTTCCAAATCCCAGGCATTCTAAATAAATGAAATGCAGAGAGCAGGGAGCTAGATTGACTGTGTGATATTTACAAGGTGAAAAACTTGGTGCTGTCTCTTTTCTGTGCAAAATCAGATATACTAATATACTTTTCAGAAGAGAGGTGTTTAATAGAGAAATTAGAAATTTTTGTTGAAAAAATTGGAAACTCATGAACCAAATGTTACCTACATGATGTTTTGTGCAAAATCTGCCAACTTTGAAGTTTTTGACATACGGTTTTTTCATGGGAAACTAGACATTTTAAAAGCAAGACCAGATGTTTTCCTAATATTTTTATCACATTGGAATATGGTTACCTTAATAGTAATTTTAAACAAAAATTTATATATATATATAAAACACCAGTATTTCTTATTCTAACATGTTTCATACAATTTTGCTGTTCTCTAGCATGCAAAAATCTTTACTTTTTATTTCTGTTGATATCCTTATTTTGCAGGGTTTAGGACACAGTTTAGTCAGATTTTCTCCTGAAATGTCTATGGGGGGAAAGCTTGACCCATAGAGTTGCTTGTTAATGCAAATCAAGATTCTCATGTATGTACTAGACCTCAGAAGTTAATGCTTGGGGGGTGGGGGAGAATAAAAGAGCTACATGTAAGAAAACAAACAAGCAATTAAGCTTCATTGCATTTTTTAAACACTAAATAAGACTTCTGCCACAGTTATGAAGCATGCTTAGTATATATTTGCTAAGTTTGCTATATATAGATATATTTGTATAAATTTTCTCTTACAGTATTCAGAAGTCTAGCATGTTTTAACATGAGATAAAGGGCTTAATACTATAGTTCAAGTCATTAGGAGCAATCTTTATTATTTCCAGTTTTATTAATGTTTCTAATTTGATTTAAAAACTAAAAAAATGTTTTAACATCTGTGCAATAATTATAAGAAGAAATATAAGAAGAAATTCAGAGCAAAGAGAATCTAAGAAACACAAATGTTTCCTTCTCTCTTCTGATAACTAAAATTGTTATTTATCTTTTGTCCTTTAGAATCAGCTGACAACTGTGTTTGCTTTTTTTGTTCAGATGTTTAAATTTTATGCCTTCTCCATCAATCACATCTAATTGGATAGACACCTCTACTTCTTCACTTCTTGACAAAATGTAGGCTGAATTTATGCTACGGATCACTTCATCATTCTTTCTTAATTTGAAAAGTCATGCAACTTTCCTACTTGTGTCACATTATATTGGGTATATGTAGCAAGATTTTGGTAGTGGGTAAGGGGCTGCCCTGTGCTGGACACAGCTGGTTCCAGCTGGCTTGCTAATGGACCCAATGCATGCCAAAGATGAGCCAATCAACAAAGTTGGTGGTCCCTCTGTGAAAACATACTTGAAACAGGGCAAAATCTACCAGACATGCAGAGGAGTAGGGGGGAAAATGAGTGAGAAACAGCAATACAAATAGAGGACAGAGAAGAATGTGTGGGAGGAAATGCTCCATGGTGCCAGAATCAGTATTCACATAGCAGCTTATGCAACAGACCACACGAGCAGTTTTACATTTTGTGAAGGAACTACAGCCCATGGAGAACCCATGCTGGAGGAGAGAAGTGTGAGAAGGAAGGAGTGGCAGAGACATTTTGTTATGTACTGACCATAACACCCTTCCACCCACCTTCTTGAGCTGCTCATTGCCTTACTGAAGGGGCTGCATGTGACCTGTGTCAATAACAAGGCGGGGAGAAGAGGAGTCTGGAATGAAGGCATAAGCCTGGGAAAGGAGGGAGGATATTTTAATATGTCCTTTTGTTTCCTGCTACCTGAAGTAGTAATTACATTTTTATTTTAATTGATGATAAATTAACTTAATTTTACCTAAGTTAAGTCTGTTTTGCCACAACAGTGATTGGTAAGCAATCTCCTGTCATTATCTTGACCTACAATCATTTTTGCTCCTGTTCTTCCTATTTTCTCCCCCTGACCCACTGGGACAGGGGGAGTGTGAGTAGCTGAGTGGGAGTTTCACTGTTAGCCAAGGCTAAACCACCACAAATATGAATATATCCAAAGACCTGCTAGACATATGCTTGTGTTCAGTGTTTGACATGGCCCTGAATTCAGGGTTTGAGATTTCAGAAATTAATTTCAGTTGAGTGACAATAATTACTGAGCTAATTCAAAGGTGGTGTTTCTAGTTGCTGAGTCACATTTGTGGTCAACGTGAGCTATGGAAGTGCTAGTTCTCTGTTTCAATAAGAAATTAAAAGATAGTAAATGTAAACTAGAGATGACTGTTGCTAACAGTCCCATCTCCCAGTTGAGACAGTAGCTTGGACACAACAGACACAGATCAAGACATTTAAAGCAACTTTATACTGGAATAGAAGAAATGCATAGGTAAGGAAGGACTTGCCTCACCTTTATAGGTAATAGCCCTGCCTTTCAACTGGAGCATGGCTCAGACTTTCAAATGGAAGTCTGGTTTGTGTTTGACATACTGGTGCTAGACGGTTTATGGGTAGGAAATGACAGGATGTTTAAATGACTGAATCCATGGTATCACAGAATCACAGAGTGGTTGAGGTTGGAAGGGACCTCTGGAGGTCATCTTGTCCAACTCCCCTGTGCAGGAAGGACCACCTAGACCGTTTGACCAGGACTCTGTCCAGATGGCTTTTAAAAATTTCCAAGGAGGGAGACTCTACCACCTCCCTGGGAAACTTGTTCCAGTGCTCAATCACTGCATGTTTCCTGATGTTCAGAGGGAATCTCCTATGTTTCAGCTTATGCACACGGCCTCTTTTGCTTTCACTGGGCACCACTGAAAAAAACTTGGCTCTATCGTCTTAATATCTTCCTTTCAGGGATTCATATACATGAATAAGATCCCCCCTGAACCTTCTCTTCTCCAGGCTAAAGAGTCCCAGCTCTCTCAGCCTTTCCTCATAGGAGAGATGCTCCAGTTCCTTAATCATCTGGGTGGTCCTTTGCTGGACTCTCTCTAGCATGTCCACATCTCTCTTGTACTGGGGAGCCCAGAACTGGACACCATACACCAGATGTGGCCTCACCAGTGCTTAGTAGAGAGGAAGGATCATATCTCTCCACCTACTGGCAATGCTTTGCCTAATGCAGCCAATGCATTGGCCTTCTTTGTAGCAAGGGCACACTGCTGGTTCATGTTCAACTTGTTGTCCATGAGGACCCCCAGGTCCTTTTACAAAAGCAGCACAACCCTCTGTAATATCAGCCACTCTTCCCAGTTTTGGTGCTGTCTGCAAAGTTGCTGCTCTGCCTGATCATACAGATCATTAATGAAAATGTTGAACTGGACTGGACCCAGTATTGACCTGTGGGGGGGTACGCTGCTAGTCACTACACTTTTTGCCACTGATCACCACCCTCTGGGCCCAGCCATTGTGGTGGTTTGGCCTTGGCTGACTGCTAATTGCCCACCAAGATGCTGAGTAGGAGAAGGGAGAAAAATACAACAAAATGCTTGTGGGTCAAAATAGGGACAGGGAGATCACTCAGCAATTACCATCAAGCAAAATAGACATAACTTGGGGAAATTATTTCAATTTATTGTCAATCAGAGTTGGATAATGAGAAATAAAAACAAGTCTAAAAAACTTTTACTCTCAACCCTTACTTCTTTGCAGGCTCAACTTCACTCTCAGTTCTTCTACCCTCAAGCAGCACAGAGGGATGGGGAATGGGGGTCAGTTCATAATGCATCGCCTCTGCCTCTCCTTCCCCCTCACCTGCTTCACTGTGGGATCCTTCCCAAAACAGGCAGTCCTTCATGAACTTCACCAGTGTGGGTCCTTCCCATAGACTGCAGTTCCTCATGAACTTCTCCAGCATGGGTCCTTAGCATGGAGTGCAGTCCTTCAGGAACAGACTGCTCCAGCGTGGATCCCTCATAATGTCACAGGTCCTGCTAACAAACCTGCTTTGGTGTGGGTTCTCCATGGGCTGCAGCTTCCTTCAGGATACATCTACCTGCTCTAGTGTGGTTTCCTCATGGGATATCTGCTCCACCATGGATCTCCATGGGCTGCAGGGGGACAACTTGCTTCACCATGGTCTTCACCATGGGCTGCAGAGGAATCTGCTCCAGCAACTGGAGCACCTCCTCCCCGTCCTTCTTTTCTGACCTTGGTTTCTGCAGAGTTGTTTCTCTCACATATTCTCACTCCTCTATCCAACTGCTGTTGTGCAACATTTTTTAACCTTTTTTAAATATGTTATCACAGAGGCGTTATTAATGTCTCTGATTGGCTCAGACTTTGGCCAGCATTGGTCCCATCTTGGAGGTGGCTGAAACTGGCTCTTTCTGACATGGGGTCATATTCTGCTGTCTCCTCTCAGAAGCCACCCCTGCAGACTCCCACTACCAAAACCATGCCATGTTACAATACAGCCAGTCAGCCAATTCTCAATCCATCTCGCTGTCTGCTCATCCAGCCCATATTTTATCAGCTTCTCCCCTCATCTACCAGGCCAGTCATTTCATTGTAGAAGTTTATCAATTTGTTCAAATGTGAATTCTCTTTGGTGAATCCATACTGACTATTCCAAATCACCACCTTCTACATGCATTTGTAAATGGTTCCTGGGTTTAGCTGCTCCATCACCTTTTCAGGATCAAGCTGAGGCTGACCAGCCTGTAAAAGCTGTTGAAACTGTTTGAATCCTATGTCACCTGTAATAATGCCAGAATTAAGACTTTTCCCCAAGATTTTTTACATGAAGTACATTGGAGCAAATGGTAGGATAATACAGATTCCTAGCACCTAGATTTTTTTGTGTGCAAAACTTCTTTTTAAACCCTAGAAACTCAAAGGACTGTTACTTTTATGCATTCAAGGCACTTTGGATTCTACTCCAAGAGCTGAAAAGTTTTTGAAATATTAAACTTTGTAGAAATTAATTGAACTATGTGAACATACTGATTTTAATTTAAAAATAAAAATCGACCTTCTGCCAGGTATTTTTAATGATAAAGTATAATGAGAATAAAGTTAAAAGTTCTTACAAAATGATGTTTTTGGATTGCAAATAGATCTATGAAGTGATGAGAAGTTTATCCATAAGAGTTCAATGTTACTGTGATACTAGAGATTAAACTTTAGTCTTCTAAAGTTGATTACAATTGTGCTATTTATTTCTGAAGGCCTGGGATTTTATCCTGCGCCTTTACAATATACAAACTTCATATAAAAGTCCTATAGATTAAGATGAGGACAGAAGTTTTTGTTTCCAAGTATTAACATTCCTAAAGTTATCACACTCTATGTTAATCAGGCAAAGAGGCATCTTTTGGAAAAGTATATGTTTCATATATCACATGTTCTATGTTATTGTATAGTTAAATATATGTCTAGAATGACCTGAACCTTGGATGCTTGCTTCTTATGGGAGCTTTCTCATAAACTAAAATCTAAATATTCACATAGGGAATTCCTATTATCTGTTTAATAAGATCAAAATGAGAACATGCTCACATCTGACTCAACTGCTTCTTAAGAGGAGTATTTTCAGAGTGGAATTTGTTAATGTTTCTAAAGTTAATACAAAGCTTTACAATATGCAATTTCAAACTTGAGCAGCAGTTCACATGCATTGCTTTTTGCACTGAAGTTTCTCTAGTTTTCTTCTGGCTACAAAGCTATTTCAGAAGGACAAAGGTTCCAAGTTAGAAGCACTGAGCCTGGGAGAGGCTTACTAGCTTGATTGCAGCACATGTTTATCTACTGTACTTTACCTGGACTAAAGCTGGCCCAGATTTATGTGGTTTATGCATTAGTATCATCTTCCCTTTCCTCTTGGCTTCAGCATTGCAATAGGGAGACTAAGGTTGCATCTACCTGCATTAATGTATTCCATGATTCAAGTTCTTACCACTAAGAGCTGTGGCAGAATTTTCAGTTGTGTTGAAGACTGCAGGCAGAATCTTCAGCCTGTCAGTGTGATAGTTTTAACATCTGACCATCCAAACCAGGACTCCTATTTGTATCTTTGTCCTTTTTATCCTTTATGAAAGCTTTTGTGACTTGACTGATGAAGAGTTTAGAATAGAATAGAATAGAATAGAATAGAATAGAATAGAACTATTTCAGTTGGAAGAGACCTACAATAATCATCTAGTCCAACTGCCTGACCACTTCAGGGTTGACCAAAAGCTAAAGCATATTATTAAGGGCATTTTTCAAATGCCTCTTAAACACCGACAGGCTTTGGGCATCAACCACCTCTGTAGGAAGCCTGTTCCAGTGTTTGACCACCCTCTCAGTAAAGAAATGCTTCCTAATATCAAGTCTGAACCTCCACTGCTTCAGCTACTTAGTTTAAGTCTAAGTAGTCTTCTCAGACCTTTTGAGCTCATGAGAAGTTTGTTACATTTTAAAATTATTTAAATTCCTTTGTCTTCAAACAGATGCATGGCCCTTCTGTAGATGATTAAACCTTATTCTTGAGCTACTTGATTCCTGGGAAGACAAGCGCTTTGGAAAAGGAAATAGTGTAAATGAGCTTTAGATGTTAGTGGTATAGTTTTTAAACTAAATTCCACAAGAAATTGGTAGTTGTGCTGCGATATCCGCATTATGAATTTTATAATGCATTGACAATGTTCTGTTTCCTTGCTACAATTATTCTGATGTTACTTTTTTCTTTTGTTAGAACTAGCAAAATTGTATATTGAGACTGGAAAATCAGGCAGAATAGAGTGTGATATTGCACTTACAAAAAAAAATTAACATAAAGAATAATGTTGTATTTCATAATTTTGTAGGTACAAGCCTGTGCAGAAAGTGGATGGAGTTGCAGATAGTTTCACAGGAAGTGGTCAACAGACAGGCACATCTGCTGAACAAACTATAATTGCCCAAAGTCAACATCATCAACAGTTTTTAGGTATGAAAAGATGATACTCATAGGAGCTATATGTTCTGTATTGTAAGACTTCTGCAATATTTAATATGCATCATGCAAATATAAACCAAAAAAATGTGCAAAATCTACTTGCACAATAGATTTAAAACATATTGCATATATTGCAATGCAATTGTGATGAAGACTCCAAGGCAAACTGCTCTGGCAGATGTGCTCTGGAGTCAAGGATCATGGAGAGCGACTATGGGGAGAGTTCCTGAAGCGGCAAGACCTTGAAATTAGCACCAAGAGGTGCCTCAGCCCCACCCCAATA
>VWZD01010186.1:0-22244 GCA_013396695.1 Sakesphorus luctuosus
GCCTGTACAGCAACCTGCACCAGCAAAATCCTGAGTACCTGGCTACCAATACTGCTGGACAGAGCTGAGTTCAAGCTGCATTTTTCAAGCCCACACATGTCTTGTTTTCTATCTGCAGAGTAGCTGCAGAGTGCTGAACAGCAAAAAATCTTGCACCATGCACTGGGAATGTATGCTAAGTATAACACCAAAAACCACTTGGTAAAGTTGTTTGGATCCTCAACATGAAGGCTCAGGTATCATTTAGGAACACTGTTACCTCCACTCAGGAGGTAACTACGAAAAGCTAAACAATGTAATGTGATTGCAAGGAATGCACTGGCTTTTAAGTCACTGTTTAGTCTATGTTTTGAGTGCCTTTTTGAGGTCAGAGTAGAAATTGGTCAAGGTGCTGGACATGGCAGTGTCTACTGCAGACTGTGGCAGCATCCCCCGCAGCTCAGTCTGAATGTAGCCTGTCAAAAGGCTGTGGTTGGGACAGTCCTTGAGGGGGATGCAGAACCAGCCACAGGGGTGATTGAATCCACGAACAAAGTTGGGCCTCACCTCTCCATAGTCTAGGCTTATACCTGTGAAGAAAAATAAACAAGAAAACCCCAAAGAAATTAATTTAGGACAAATCAGAAAAAATAAAGGTGCATGTAAATTTGAAATATACAAGCTTTTAGGGGAGGTTAGTATAAGCGACAGACACATTTCAAGCTTCTGGGCACTTTTCATGCATGAAAGTTGCTCTTCATCCAATCCCTACAACAGGCAGGAGAGAATGATTAACAAAAATTCAGATATTAAAAAGACATTCCTCCCATTAACTAGAAGCAAGTTGTTACTTCTCCCAGTTTGCTGTCAAATGGAGACTCAACTTGTCTTTCCCACTCCTGTCCCACAGTTGACATAAGTGAAACCTGGCACACAGGAATGGCTTATAGGTAAGCCAGTAACTTGTACACCTCTTTCAATCCATAAAACCTTAAAACACATTTGAATTTCTTAAAACACCTTGAATTTACTTGTTAGAGACAATCCTACACCACTTTTGGAATGTTTACTAAATCAAATTTGAGTCAAATCTTAAGTCAAGTAGCTGTTGCAAAATAAGAATAAAGCAGAGATAAGTGGTGGCTTACCACATGATAAAAGTCCATCTTCATAGCTTGTGGTGTAAGAGAAATCAACAAACTCCCTTGGTGCTATGATGTTCCAGAGCTGGCCAGCAGTTGTATAGCGCATCACACAGCAGTTCTTGTTAAGGGACAGAAAAAGAAGAGTAAAAAAACAAAAAATACCTCAGTAAAATGAGGAAAAGGAAATTTATGCTTGTAGGCAGTTAGCATTTTTCACAAATGTCACAACCTCTGTGAATGACATTGTGCAAACAAATTCAGTGAGGTCTGAATGGCTGTGCCATTTTCAGTCTAAATGCTGGAAGCTGTGAGGACTTGTGGGCTGCAGCTGAGAGCTGTGAGAGCAGAGAATATCTGGCACCATAAGGGTTTAAAGATCTAAAACTAGAGAACTGTGTCATGCCTGGGAACTGAAAGCCATCTGACTATTACTTAGGAAGTCTCTAAGGATCATGAACAAATTGAAAGAGGACTCCCTTGGTACTAAGATGCTCTGGTCAATACTTTTAATCCACCAAGGCAGAAACAAAACAATGTGAACAATTCTTCAAAACAGTCTTTCTTATAAGACAATAGCATTTGTATACATTTTAGGGAATAATTAGCAAAAAAATACTTTGTCATATAAATCTTCCTTAAGAGACAGAGCAAAACACAACCCGTGCTCAAGCCAGACAGACAGATTAGGGGGTTTGAAGACATACCGAATGTCTCCCAGAACAAATGTAAGGCTACCAATTCTTCGGCAATCAACTTCAAACTTACCCTTCTTTATTTAGTCCTGACCCTCCCTCTGAACTATTTTGTGTCTCAGCACAAATCCATGCCACACAAGTCAGCCCTTCAGGAAGCGGAAGAGGCTGCAGCTTCCGTATAGGGAGATTATTATGTTTGTTGTGGAATAGAAAAAAGCAAGCTGCGTGAAAAGGCTTTGGCACATACAGTATCATACAATAACTCCCTATACATGAATTTTATCAGAGGCTATCAGTGCTCTCAGGTCCAAGACAGAAGTGACTGACTCCTTTTCTTTTTAGCATTGCTAGAAAGATGAATGTCAAGCTTGAGGTTAGGACTGTGCTGCCAGAAAGCCTCATCATTGCACGTATGCACAATGCCCCATGTGCAGAACGAAAAATGTTAGTATTTATTGGAAGTAATGCTCTGCTGTACTGTTAAATTCATGTATTCATCTACACACATTTCCCATAAGAATCTAAACATGTCTTCACCTCTTCAAATGTTTCCAAGATGTCCATTGAAGTCATTAAGCTGTCCCAGTCTAGCCTGTAAGGTCCAGGGCGAATATGATCCACTATTCTGTTAGCAACATCTTCCACCACTCCTTGAGCTTTGTAGCTAGAGAAATATATGTTTACATTTAAAAGTGAGAAATTCTTTATATTCTCTTAATTTGCAACAGTACAATTACATTAACACATTGGTACCTGGAGGTACAGTCTGTGGACAGTTGCACCAGAAAAACAGTACAGAAGGCCTATGGGTGCATCTATTCTTCTCTGCAATAAATGTTATTCTGAGAAACCTTTTCTTTTATTCTGCAAATACTTTTTAAATGGCAAACTCCTTTCCTGAATAAAAATTAATCTGTTTATTTCTCTACTAACTTCTTATTTTGCTCCTCTTACTGGGCTATCAAAGGGAGTTCACCAGGGACAAGTAAAGCTAAAAGGAAGACCAGGAATACAATGGGAAACATACTTTTCATAAAGCAAAAATAACAGTAGTAGAAGCAAGCTAATGAGAAATTACATTATGCTTTAGTTCCATATAGGAGTACCAAATAAAATAATTTGGTGTAAGACATTACAGAACATCCACTTGTTGTCAGGTCTTTCTAGAGATTCCATTTCCCAAAGGTGAAGAATCCATCAGGACTATTACTTTCAAAATACTTTGTAGTCACTAAGATGTTCTTAATTGCCAGCAGATAACTAGTCAAACAACAGATATTCACTTGCACAGTTCACCCATATTCACTCGTAATTACCTGCATGGAGCCAATCTCAGCCATAACTTGGAACTGGAGGACCACATGAACATGTCAGTGGCTTCCAGGCAGGTGTCTGCAAAGTTCTTCAAAGTGTCCTTAATTTCTCCAGGTGTACAAACAACCCTGGGGTCTTCAGCTGCACGTGGCAGTCACTGCACTCCTGGCAGTGGTTCAAGTACACAACCTGTTGATGCCAGTTGGCATGCGGCACACTCCTGTTGTCTGGGGCCATCAGCTCCTTCAGATTCAACAGGACTTAAATTCCATGAGGTGTATCAGTATCTGAGATCCTTTCAAACACTACCTTTTCACACGACTTTGGGGTTTGTTCAGAGTAGTATTTTCTAGTAACTATTTCTGTAGCTAAACCTATAGATACCAAGAGAATCCAGAGACAGAAACTCACATAGGAAGGGCCTTCGTGTCACACACCTTTCGTACAACTACTCACTTGATATTTTCCTCTATTGCAGCCCCACAGTCACTCTAACAATCCAAGCACTAACACTTTGGACCTACTAAACACAGACTTTATTCTGTGTGATGTAGGCCATCACTTCAACCAATGGGAGTTCTGTGAGGTGTTCCACAGACTTCACTGTTTGTAGTCTAGAGATCATGCAACACTAAAGCATCAAAATATAACACTACAAAGAAATAACACAAGCACAACAGACAATCCATTTAGCTTCTCCTCTGGAGAATCTGTGTAGCTGAGGGCTGCAGAATTCACAATTTTAATTTTTAAATTCTACAGAATGCACCTGTGGAACCTTAAAAAATCATCTGCTCTTCAGGCAAACTTACAGGTATCCACTGAATTCCTCTGATGGTTTACGCCACACAGTTGCATCTTTCTGAATGAAAATACAAAATACTACGTTAATTGTCACTTACATACAATTATAAGATGTCCAAAAAAATGCTTCAATTTTCCTTGATGAAAAGCAACTAACTTTAGCATTAACTGTGGTTCACCCCAAAGTGTTCATTGACCTGGGCACACAGGAGATGTTTCAGGTATCTCTTACTTGCTATATTCCACTCTCAAAAAAATGAGACAACTCCCTTTCTCAGTATCAAATGCTAGAAGTCTGCACAGAAATAGAGTTGGTAGGCCAAGCCAGTTTGCTATGAAAACATACAGAATAATGGAGCCACATTACCAGGAAAACCTTTCAGGTAAAAGACAACTGGAAAGCCATTACCTGGATGCTACTCAGACAGCAGGACCACAAAACTTCTGGTTGTACTCCTCTAACACATGACCTGACAGATGTGTGCAGGAGATGCTGACAGTGGTAGACTAAAAAGCTTAAGTTACCCTTCTCTCCTAAATGCCTCACTAAAAGTGTCTTGCAAACAGTAGTCTATTTATTATAAGATTACATAGAGAAAATAAAGAAATAAGTATCTTCTGATTTTTATGCAACTAAGTCATGGAAGCTCTGTACAATATCTCTGTTTTTTGGTGTTAAAGAGAGTAGCATATGGCACCACTTTATTTGGAATCATGATTATATAAGCACAAAGGAACAAATGTCCTAAAAAACAGTACTGTTAAGTACTGCATCTAGAACTCTTTCAGGTATTTTGGAGCAAAACACATCTCCTTGATAACAGGTAAAGCTCTGAATGTGTTTTACAGGCAAAATACCAAAAATGGAAAGAAGGGAGGGAGGAAGGAAAAGAGAATGACGGGGAGGAAGGGACAGAGTGAGGGAGGCAAAAAGGAAGTCCAACTAGAAATTTTACAGAGGTAAAAATCTGAGATGCAGATAACTTCCTAAAGGAATACAACAGTACTTAAGAGTTAACACAGGAATACAACAGACAATACTTAGGAGAGCAGAGGATGTACAGGTGTATGGGAAGATGAAATGCTTGGATGTTGTTTCTACCTTTAAAGACAATGAATTTGTTAATTTTGCAAATAATCAAGTTACATTTGGAACACACCTGACTCTCTCTTATCAGTATCTGCTCATGAAGGAAAAAAATAAATGGAAGTCCCACTCAAACCACTGTAACTAAAGGGCAAAGATAGAAATTTACCACACTAGTCCTACCACACTGCTACCCTGTAGCACCCAAATACATTTCTACGTTCTATGCAGGATAGGACAAAAAAATTCACCCAGCCTAGAACTAATGCACCAGCAAAGTGTATTTAGCTTGCTGAAGAAGGACTCAAAAAACCCAGGCAGATCAAAAGAAGGGTATGGCAAATCGGAGAAAGCAGGGCCTGTATTCCCTTTTGTGGAAGGAAACTTAGGATAACATAGGGGCTCTGAAGGCAACAAAATTGTGAAGCAATATAAGAGAAAGAATTGAGAATTTTGTCACTTCTTAAGAGGAAGACATTTGGAAACTGAAGCCTGACGGATGAATTCAAGCACTACTGAGAAAGAGATTCTAGAGGCCAGCAGATCCTACCTGCCTTATTGGAAGTACACGTGAGCCTCTTGCAACACTGCTAGTGTTAATTACTTCACATTTAGCTTTAAGTCAAGCCCATAATCCTGCCCAGGTAGGATCCCTCCGTGAGACACTTCTCTGAAAACGAGAGTAGATCTGCAACCAGGAAAAACACACTTGGCCACCTAAAGATGCTCTGCCCTAGAGGGGCGATTTCACAGCGCTGTCACATCAAAAGTCCTGCAGGACCCGGCCAAGTGTTTCACACATAATGGCGCTTTCCGCAGCAGTGACCCCCAGCTTTCCCAGGAGCACGGACCGGGACAGCCGCACAGAGACAGCAACACTCACGGTTTTCTTGGCCACCCTCCACTCGCCGTCAGCGATGCCGTGGTACCGCACCAGCGTGTTCCGCAGCCTCGCAGCCAGGGCCGCAGGGTTCGGCAGGGGATCCATCCGCTTCCCTCCCCCGCGGAGATTCCCAATCACACAGACACAGGCCGGGAACACGGCGGCGGGTCAGGGATGCCAACAGCAGCACGCACGCTCCGCACCCCAGCGCTGCCGGCTGCGAACGCACAAACCACCGCCGCGGGCACTCGTGTGCATGTCCCCGCCTGCCCGGAGCTCAGGCCGAGACCCAGCGGCCGCTCCCGGCTCGCCAGGCACTTCCCGCACCTCCCGGCGTTTCCCGGAGCATCCAAGGGAAGGCGGAGCGGGCTCCCGCCGCCCGCGCTCGCCCCTCGCGACGCCGACAGCCAATCAGAGCGCGGCCACTCTCCCTGCGCGGCCAATGGCGGCGCGGTCCGCCCGGCGCGCCCGAAGGGTCCCGCCCCCCGCCGCGCATCACGAGGACCTCCCGGTATGTCGCGGTGTTGTCGTCACGGGCCGGGAAGCGGGGACTGTCCCTGATTGGGGATGGAGCGAGTGGGGTGATGGTGGGGCGGGGACACGCCTGACCTCGGCGTGGGGCGTGGGACGTGGGAAGACACGCTGGTGTCCCGGCAACACGCTGCACACCGTCGTCTGAGGTGACAGCGCGTTACAGCGCCTGCCACGTGTGCGTGTCACTGCCGCTTCGTACTGATGGCCCCAGGTGTCCCAAAGATAAATTATTTGACAGTATTATTGCCTTGTGTAGTGGTTTTAAGCCCAGCTGGAAATTAAGCACCACGCAGCCGCTGGCTCAAACCCCATCTCCCACCCCTCCCACATCCCCCAAATCCCGGTGGAACGGGGAAGAGAATCAAAGTAGGACTTGTAGGTTGAGGTAAGAACGGTTTTTATAATCGAAAATAAAAAATACAGCAGTTATGGTAAACTATAATAATGATTACAGGGAGAAAAAACAAATTATGCACAATACAATTGTTCACTACCCACTGATGGNGGCAACACGCTGCACACCGTCGTCTGAGGTGACAGCGCGTTACAGCGCCTGCCACGTGTGCGTGTCACTGCCGCTTCGTACTGATGGCCCCAGGTGTCCCAAAGATAAATTATTTGACAGTATTATTGCCTTGTGTAGTGGTTTTAAGCCCAGCTGGAAATTAAGCACCACGCAGCCGCTGGCTCAAACCCCATCTCCCACCCCTCCCACATCCCCCAAATCCCGGTGGAACGGGGAAGAGAATCAAAGTAGGACTTGTAGGTTGAGGTAAGAACGGTTTTTATAATCGAAAATAAAAAATACAGCAGTTATGGTAAACTATAATAATGATTACAGGGAGAAAAAACAAATTATGCACAATACAATTGTTCACTACCCACTGATGGATGCCAGGCCCTGCTTCCTGAACCCAGATTGGCCCCTTCTGGGTGACTCCACCCTGATTGTATACTGGGCATAATGTTCTGTGTTGTGGAATATCCTTTTGGTCAGGTTGAGTCACCTGTCCCAGGTATGCTTCCTCTCAGCTTTTTTGAACCTCTCCCTGGCATAGCATGAGACAGGAAAAAATCCATCAGTTTGGGATAAACATGACTTAGCCAAAACCCAAAACATCAGTGTGTTATCAACACCATTCTCATTACAACTTAAGGTTTAGGGTTTGATGTGCTTCAACATCAAGACGTAGGGGGAGGTTAACACAGCCTGGAAAGAAGGATGTACTGTTTCAAAATGTGGACTATGTAAAATTTTCTTCAGAAAGGATGTTCTTTAATATTTTATCTTTGCATACTTTCAAGCGTAATAACAAGAAAAGATGATTAATCCCTGAAACAGCAGCCAACAAGCTCCAAGTGATGTCCAGGTGTTAGAAAACAAATTACTTGTTGGTAGAATTGCTTCATTAATGTTTAGGGCTTGACATATTTCAATGACCTCCAACTAAAGAGAGGTTAACAAAGCTTGGGAAGAAAATGTACCACTGGTAGTAGACACAAAGAGTGCAGAAATTAAGGGCCACAAAGACATCTGGCGGAATGCCCACAATATAGAAGAAACTAATAGAGGCAACTCAGCAGTTGTGCTGAACTGAGACCCAGCTGTCCAGGAGGTAATTCCAGCAGGAGCAGATTGTGAGCAGCTCTGGCCAGTGACCCCAGAAACCCACAGACTCCAAGGAAGGGAAAAACTGAGCATGCAGACTAGTTAGCCTGGGAAGAGAGAGAACCATTAACCATTAGAAGATAGAGTATTAATTAGGAAGACTACTAGGTAACTTGTACTCAGTGTACATCAACGCCTTTCCTTGCTAAAATGTATGAATAGGGAAGAGTTTTGGCAGGCTGGGGCTGACTTTGTGGATTTGTCACCTAGTGTCCCTTTTTGTGCTGAACAGCCAATGCAATCAAACACCTCCACACTGTGCATTGTCAGCCTCTTGCACACTGGGTGCAAAAACCTCTTTTGGGACAGCAGTACAGGCTTCTTGACAATGGACATACAAAGTTTTACATAAGGCTGCAGCTTTCCAGAGTCCCATGGATTCGCTGTTCAGCTGAAGCATGTCCTGCAAGTGCTGATGTGGTGGACAGGATCAGTGAAGTCTTCCCCAGGTCAGCACACCCAGGTGACTGTAAAGGACAAAATTCTTGTAAGGGCAGAAAGATAAATGGGCCAAGAAGTAGGTGATTACAGTTGGGGGAACAACAGAACTTCTTTGTGTGGCAATACATTGTTCATTTTGGCCAATACTGGCTACCCAAATGGGTGTTTTGAATAGTTGTGTTCTCAATACAGAACTTTACAACAGGCCTTCTGAACTGCCCCTAGATCCCTTTGCAATTTAGAACTCTTAATCATTTTTCCTTAAATGATAACGGGTCACTAAACAAATATCATGCTTTTAAGGTCATACTAAACAAAAAAAATGAGGATGTCTTACGTGCAGTCCTTGAAATTTTACAGTATAAAATCAAAACAGTAGTTTTGAGCTAAAAGCATAGTGATATTACAGGAACATATTTCACCATCTTCCTTCAGACTCCTGTCTGTAATCTTTCCATGAGTGAAAAAGTGTACATTTGACCAGTCCCTGGCTGCTTTCTCTGTTCCTCCCTTGCCTGTTGCTCTCCTTAAAGACCAGTGTTTTCTTGCCTTTCTTCCCCACAGACTGATAGCTAAACCAATGTAAGTTGGTCGAGTTTTTAAAAGGAATTTTTTTGTTTTTCTTTTGGTTTGTTTGTTTTTATTAGGAGGGAATGACAAGTTTGTATAGGAAAATGCTGATTTTTTTATTTTTAATAAAATGTGATTTGTAGAAATGTTTCATGTTTCTGTGAGCTGGATGGATTTTAATAGAAGTTTGCCTGGTCTCTTGGAAGTACTCTGGCAGCTCATAAAACAAGATTCTTACGTTTAGGAGGTCTTTAAACCTTCTGTAAAAGCCATGGACACTCTTTATTCTCATATTCAATATTTGTTTTATGATTTGAGCTAATTGGGTGCCTTTGGGACTTCTGAACTGGTTCTTGCTCACAGTAAAAGAGATACTTCCGTATATTCTGGGCTTTCCAGCTGTGCAGAGCAAAGAGTCACTGAAGCATGTGAGATAACTGATGTTCAAGTGATGCTGTACATGTTTCCTGTATTGTGTTCCTTCACTAGTTACAGCAATACCTACAGTCCTACCAGCTCGAATTTGTCCCTGAGAAAAGTGCTGTGAGGAGCTGAATGTTAAATGTTGGCAGCAATGGCATAGCTGAGCTTTTGCTGCTCCTTCCTGGTAATCTCTGTGGCACTTCTCTGCAGCAGTAAGTCCTGAACCACTCCCAATTTACACTGTATCATGCCTTCCAGTATTGCTGGAAAGGAACATCTCTTCCTCTCGTTACTCAACACCTTACACTGGGGAATTTTGATTATCGTGATGGGTGGAACCCACAAATACTGTTGAAAGCCCAAAATACCTCTGTCACCCAACTGGAAAGTAACTAGATTTTTTTTTTCTGAAAACATCTGCATTCACCTCCATGAAGATGAATGTCTTAGAATGCCTGACATTTCATGCTAGAAATACTGTTGTTTGAAGAAGTGTGAGACTAGCACTTAATTTTAGTTAATCCGTTCCTAGGATTTGGTCATTGAAGATGCTCCTCTGTAAAATGCATAACAAATAGTAAGGAGGACACTGTGGGTGGTTTTCAAACACAAGAAACAATAGACATTTAACCCTAGTGTCTTGAAAGTCAATAAAACGTGTGCAGGTTGCCAAACACATTGGACCAAGTTCTGCCTTTGTAGCAAGGGATATGGAACCATTAATATGTGCTCACTCCTGTATGACCCTCAGCAGCCTGGTTCCAGTCCCAAACCATGCCCAAGCATTTTACTGGATGAAATCGCAACTCCAGCTGCTGGAAGAACAAATGGCACACAGTTGCCTCATTAAAGTTATTCTGACCAATTTATCTTTCTTAAATTTAAATGTATTTAGTACACTTTCCAGATAAAAATACTGTCTTTGAAGTCCCTTCCCACCTGGTATCACAGGAATCTGAACTCAGCAGGCTGCCCTTCACAATGTATTTGATATTCTCAAAATTAAGTATAATTTGAACTTATTCTCACACAGAGAGCTCAAAAAAAGTTATTGAGAAAGCCTGTTCTGCTCAATAGGCACTTTAAATCATATTTGGTCCTTCCAAGACTGCTCCTTGCTATTTCAGCTGGCTTGAATGTATGAAGATACAGCACCTCCCTTTAGAATTAAATTATTACAGCTCTTCAGAACAAAATCTGAATTTTGGAAATGAAAATGCAATCCAAGATCACTGTTACTAGGCTTCCTGTTTTCCACCTGCTTTTTATCAACTAATCAATAGCTACAGACAAGTTGAAAAGGCGGGATTTTTTTTTCCTGATTTCCTGCTTTATTATGAGCTTTCTGCTTCCTACAAGCATTGACTAAGGCTTGTGCAATTAGAGGCATCAGGGCTGAAGTCTGATGCAGAAGTCTGGAGATAATGGCCTCTGGCAGCCTTTATTCTTTTGGGCATCTGCATCCCTTTAACTGATGGGTTGGCAAGAGATGTTAGAGAAACTTTTCAAGAAGGAAAACGTAACTATCAGTTTTGCTTAATGCTTTTAAAGAAATACAAGAATTTTTTTGCTCCGGCCTGTCCAGGTCCCTCTGGATGGCAGCACAACCCTCTGGTATATCAGCCCTTCCTCCCAGTTTGGGCAGTGCACCTGTCCCATCATCCAAACCATTCACGAAGCTGTGACACAGCTTTAGACCAAGTATTGACCCCTGGGGATACTTCTCCAACCAGACTTTGTGCCACTGGCCACCAACCCCCTCACTATGTGGTCATCCAGCTGGTGCTTCAGCAACCTCTTTGTGAAGATCTTGTGAGAAATTCTGCTATTACATTTCTTCTACAGTTGACCTCTGAGATTTTTTTTACCCCACCTCTTTAACTACCCAATTCGTGTTCTCTGTCAGGAAAATAAAATAGAGGTATTGAGGTTTGCAACTCAGCTGTAAGCAGAACACTTGAAATCTGTACTTCCAGAAAAAGCTGCTCTGGAAAACCATGGTCTTGAAATATCCTGGAGATAGCATTCTGCAAGTGGCACAGCAGGCCCGACATTTAACTAAAACTGTTTTGTTTTCAAACATTCTACTGACTCATCTGAAATTACATGGCCCAGAAAATTTCTCATTAAATAATAGACCAGCAGGAGTGTTTTGCCCTAACCACCCTTGATGTTTTCAGTCAGACTAGCATAGCATTTCAGCTGGCAGAAAAACTGCTGGAAAAGTCTGAGTTTCTTGGAAGATCAGCCAATGAAATCTTGAGAGCCTATTTCTTGCTGAAAACATACACAAATGTTGTTCACTCAACAAACTGTCACATGAGCAGCTAAATCTAACTGAGTATACATCTGTGGTAGGTGACTCTTTCAAATCCAACATGGCCAAAATGTGGTTTTTTTCACAGAAATATGTCCAAGGCATGAAGAAAACAAATAACTTTGCTTTGTATTGGGCAGTTTGGTCAGCGGAGCTATTGAAGCTGCAGGTTATTGCAATTTTGTTTAAAAAGCGAGCCACAGTGAATAAAAAGCCAAAACAACAACCCCAAACAAACCTTGCAGAAAACCTCTAATATTCTTCATGTCTGATCTTCAACTAGTTGTTTAAATTCTTTGGCTGGATTTAGGAAGTTTAGAATGTTATACCTTTTCATCAGAGGATGGTGGAAAGCAAGTCTTTATTTATTTTCTACTGGTTGGTCCACATAAAACTGCAGAAATGGCATTAGGATTTCATGTCCATTTGCTGAATATGAGCTATATTAAATCAGCTGTATTAAATCAGCTGTATTAAATCAGCTGCTTTGACAATTCCTGGTAAATGCCAAATAAACCCAAAAGGCTACATCTGGATTCTTAGCACTCATACATATTAACAGATGCGACCTCCCAGATGGTGAAGAGTGTAGCTAATAGTCTTACATGTTTCACTGGTTTAGCACTACTAGCATTTTTCTCTGCTAATGAGTGAGCCAGACTTGAATTCAGCTCACTTCTCACTTAACCAGTTTCAAACTAATGTATTTAAGTAAGAAACAGGAATGCAGTAAGCAGTCACTGCCTTAGGCAGATGTGGGTCAAGGGAACAGTGTCTGGATGACAGAATGGCCCGTCAGCCCTGTGATGAGACCTGGGTAGTCAGCAAAATTTCTTTCCACTGCATTAAGTTGTTGCAGGAAGTTCTTGGACTGGATACCCATGCTGTTTCAAACTGCAGTGTTGTTTATGGAAGAGGGGTGATGGTCTGGAGCACAGCATAGGCCAAATACTATCCAAAAAGCAATCTCTTGACTAACCAGCAATTATATTTTTTAATTATTTAATATGCATTTTGCGGTTAAGCCACAAGATGGCAGGAAAACAAAACAAATATTTTTTTCCGAAGGAGCTGCCCTTTAAAGTTACATCTAAAATCAAAGACGATGGAGAAGGGGAAAAATCTTCCTTATTAAAGTGTTGCTAAAGCCTTATAAAGTTTTAAAATATGTGTTACAAATTCCTTTAATTAACATTTTCTAACTGTGATTTTCGCTAAGATATAGTACCATCTCTTTCTCTTATCTGCTGCTTCTGGGTCTGGGCAAATATTATCTCTTTTTTTCCTATAGACAGCAAATAAAAACAACTAGCCCTGATTATTTCAGTTTTGGATCTCAGTGGAGTATGGTGTGTAACAAAATTAAATTCTGAATAAAGTCTCTTTGTATCTGGAAGGACAACCACAATTTTCCTGAATGATGATTAATCCTCACTTTCTGTACTTTTTTAGTACACCCTCTCACTCTGCCCTTGAAAAAATACTCCCTTCACATTTTTCTCAAAGCTGGCTGCAAAGCCAAGGGAGTAGATTTAGATGATGACTTAGCACTTCTTGATTTGAAGAGTAAAAGGTAGAGGTACCTTAAAATCACCTCTGTGCTTTATCTGCCTATAACCTTGTCTAATAAAGAATTTCAAATTAATGAATTCTGTTCCTTTCCTGCCTAGTCCCCTCAGTGTAATCTTAAGAGAGTGCTTTTTAAAACATCCTGGCTCCTTTTTCAAAAGCAAGAGTCACAATTTCATGATTACTATGGTATAATTGTACCATAGTATATATGGTATATATGCTAGCAGTAGTGTATAGTAGCTGTACATGGCAATAGTATCTGTAAGAGAGGTGCACATGGAGTCTTGATACCAATCCTCAGTTGCTTGGGTAGTCTTGTCCCACAAATTTTCAAACCATAGACTGTAACCCAGAGAAAACATTATCTAACACAGTTAATGATATTTAGAGAATTCTTAAATGTTCACCTGAGTGTAGCATGCAGAGTAAAAGACCTATATCCAGTGACAGATGGAGTTTTAACCTCTTGCCTTATGTGAATTCATGGATATAGTTTTTTGTATCTTCCCTGCAAGACAACTCCATCTTCTTGTCATAGTGAAACAGGAAGCAGCTCACCAAAATGTCTTTCAAAGTTATAACTTCTTATCTCCAAAACTTATTTTGGACAGGCTTCAATGACCCACTCAAGGGCATTCTGTAGTTTTATCTGTTTGGGAATTTATTGCCTCTTTTTTCCATCCCTAGTGCCCTCATTTTCTTCTGCCTTCCCACCTGTAAGTTTCTGACAGGGGCACTTTTTACTTCTGCAACAGGCAGCCCTGGTGATGTGCCAGTGACAGAGAGACTTCTTTGCTGAGCTGATCAAGGGGTGCACCATTCTGCAAGTGCAGTAGCTGTGTCTTGGCCAAGGATCAAAAGCACAGATGATGGGCCACGAGGCCCACGAGAACTTTATCACTCTCAGGAGATGAGTAGTTGTTCGTGGTTTTGCCATGAAGTTAAACAATCACAGTTCATCTGTGCATACATAGTTGCCCTGGTACTAAAAGCAAAAAAAGTGTAACAGAAAAAAAAATCTCCACCATATTGGTAACTCGGGAGTTTTACATATAACTCACTTTTGTGTGAGAACTTATTTTCTGCTATTGAAATGGTGGTTTATGGTAAATTCATAGCTGTACCTAGAGCAATTTTGATTCCTTGAAGACTCAGGTAGCAATTCAGAAGCAATGTTTTCATTTAAAGAAGTTGTTTCATAGTCTTTTCTGTTAATTTTCTGTGCTTGTAGTGACATGTGGGAGTAACATCAGCAAGGTGTAGCTGCTGGATATCTACATGTTCTAACCTTATCTCAGTCATGTTGAGGAATTCGTAATTTAGAGTAGATAAAAGCATGATAAAGTGTCAGAAAAGTGACTTCTTTGTGTCAATCATAAAATCTGTCTGTTTTTTGGGTAGTCCCTGAAAAGACACAGATGCATTTACTGCCAGTGATCCTCTCAGTGGTCTTAAACCAGCAGCAGAGCTGTGCCATTCTCACTTTACCCACTCAAACTACTCACTACTCTAGTGGCTTGAGTTTCAAGGAAATCTTGAGTCAAGCAACAAAAGAGAAACAATCACAGGTAAATGTCAGATCCACTTTCCCTGTAGGTTTTTCTTCTAATTATTTAATTTACCATACCCCTTGGCAGAACTGTAGGGTTTTGTGCTATTTTCTCATAAGTATGTCCTGAAAACGCCTGTGGCCACACTCTGCTCTGCATTGGTATGGTCCTGACATTAGCAGATCTGGAAACCATATTCCTACTACATTTGCTTCTACACTGTTTATATTGTTTTACAAGTCAATTTGAATATGAGAAATTTGCTGCCACTTTTACCATTTTACTCTGCTTATGCATAGGGCTGCCATCATCGTCAAGATTATTTTTGTGCCACAGTCATGGTCATTGTCAAGAAAAACAAGAGTTCTTTCGACTTGTATGATTTCCAGTCTAGATGGAAATGCTTGGGCTTAGTAATTTCTTTTTTTACAGTATATGCTCTGAAATGCTTAACTCTTTTACATTGGCTTCGTAGAGATTATTTTGTAGCTGAATGCTTTTTTCCTGGAATTCTTTTAATTGTACTTTGTCTGAATGGTGACAGAACGGTATGGCTGTCCCAGTTCAGCAACCAGGACCACTGGGTGGGTATGACCAAAGCTGTGTATTCTAAACCCTCTATGTCATTTCTCATGAACTGTTAACAATGGACCATTTGCAGCAGCTACCCAGAGCACAGCTGAACCCTCAGGGTGTGAGCTGGATGTGAAAGAAGTCTGTGAGATAAGAGCTGTGATTAACTCCCCTCCAGGGAGCCATTAGCACCACCACACCCAGTCTGAGGTGTCATGGCTGCCAGTGGGTCATCAACGATTCCAAAAATACCTCATGACACAGAGTCAGATCACCCACCGTGGAACTCCCTGCCCTGGGGGAGGTACTAAGTGCTACCACCTGAACCTGAGGGGATATAATCTTGAAGTCTGGGGACTTGTGGTACCACTCGTTGGATCCAGAGGAGGAGCAGAACCTCGACAGGACTGCACCCACCACTCTTGACCAGACTGCAACCGTCATCTGCACCAACAGGTTTCTTGCTTCCTTTTACTTTGGACTCAGGGGAACCATGTGGGGCTCAGCACAGCAGCTAACAAACCCCATTGCGTTTGTGCCCTGGGGTCCTGGGTCATACTTCTGGTGTTTTTGGGTTAAAACCAATTTCTCTTTGTGCCATTGCATTTATTGTAATATTTTTATTAAATTGTAACTCTGACTTATAATCTCTTTCTTGTTGGGTTCATTTCTCCTGCTGGTTTACCTTTAAACCAGCACAGTGGCACAAAGTCCTCTCAGACCACAGTCTCTCTTTTTCTTTTCTGTTTTGTTTTGTTTAGTTTTTTAATTTCATTAAGCCAGCATACTCTCCACATGTTATTCTTTCTTAGAAAAGTAGCCACCTTATCATCTATATACAACTGAAACTACTTAGACCACTTCCAGACTTACAACTTAGGGCTTTAAGATCTTAAAGCATGTTTGGCAAATTTTCAATGAAGTAAGATACATTTATCTTGGATGTCTGAGCTATTTCCTTTCAGAAAATGGCATTAGCAGTTTCAAATAAGTAAGCCTTTTTGACTAATGAACTGAACATGCTGTAATTGTTTAACACATATTCTGATCTACATAATAAATGCCTCAGTTTTCTCAGCCAGTCCAAACCAGACTCGACATCGTAGATATCTTCATCCTAGTTATAAATGTAATGTTGGGAATTTTAGCTAAGTAGACTAACGGGGTAGCGCAGTTCTGGCTGAGACTTCTAGGCAGAGGCAGGAAACCTAAAATATTTTTGAGATGTGACAACGGCAGAAGACTGAACCTGATTGTCTTAAAAGCATTCTTCAGCCCTATGACCTCGTGTTTTCTTAGCTTTGGTGCAAACTTGTGGTACAAATAAAACCCTGATACCATGGAGGCATGTCTTGTCATTTCAGATGATTCTAATCATGCCCCAGGGTTTGATATGTGAGGAGAATAACTATCTGGACAACAAAACTCGTAATATATCCTGAAACTTATTACGTAAATTTATTGTTGGTTTCTTTTTTCAATACAGAGACATTCCTTGAGGAAGCCTCAGATGAGACAAAGACGACTAGCAGAACATTAAAGAATGTCCTTTTTATCAAAACTGATTTTCTTTTATGACAAGGTAACCCACCTACCTGATCAAGGGAAGGCAGTTAATATAATACTTTTGGGTTTCATTAAAGCTTTCTATACTGTCTCTTACAGGATCTTTCTGGACAAAATGTCCAGCCCACAGCTGGATAAACACATCATGTGGTGGGTGAGCATTTGGCTCACTGGTCAAGCACAGAGGGTCATAGTGAGTGGGGTGATATCAGACTGGAGACCTGTCACTAGTGGGGTTCCACAGAGGTCCATCTTGGGCCCTGTGCTCTTCAACATCTTTGACTTGGATCCAAGACTTGAAGGTACACTAAGTAAGTTTGCCAACCATACAAAATTGGGATAAGTTGCTGTTGACTCCCTAGAAGGCAGAGGCATCCTGCAAAGAGACCTGGAAAAGTTAGAAGGCTGGGCAATCACCATCTATATGAAGTTTAACGAAGGCAAGTGCCAGATTCTGCACCTGGGATGGGCAGAACTGGGGAATGAGATGCTGGAAAGCAGTGCTGTGGAATGAGACCTGGGAGTCCAGGTCAATGGCAAGTTGAATATGAGTCAGCAGTGCCTTGGCAGCCAGGAGGGCCAACCTCATCCTGAAGGGCATCAGTCACAGCATCGCCAGCCAGGCAAGGGAGGGGATTGTCCTTCTCTGCTCTGTACTGGGGCGGCCTCACCTGGAACATTGTGTCAGTTTTGGACACCACAATGTAAGAAAGATATTGAGCCATTAGAGTGTCCAAAGGAGGGCAATGAAGATGGTGAGGGGCCTGCAGGAGAAGCATGTGAGGAGCAGCTGAGGGCACTTGGTCTGTTCAGCCTGGAGAAAAGGAGACTGAGGTGAGACCTCATTGCAGTTACAACTTTCTGGTGAGGAGAAGAGGAGGGGCAGCCACTGATCGCTTCTGTGGTGACCAGTTGCAGAATCTGAGGGAATGGCCTGAAGTTGTGTCAGGGGAATTTTAGGTTGGATATTAGGAAAAGGTTCATCACCCAAAGGGTGGTTGATTGCTGGAACAGGCTTCTCAAAGGAGTGGTCATGGCCCAAAGGCTGACAGAGTTCAAGAACCATTTGGACAACACTCTCAGGCACATGATGGGGTTCTTGGGGTGGTCCTGCAGGGCTAAGAGCTGGACTCAATGGTCCTGATGCATCCCTTCCAACTCAGCATATTGTATGATGCTGTTATTTTTGAGAGAATTCATTTCCAGGAGAAAGAGCACCTTTATCCTTCAAAGAGGAAAAAAAGAAACCCAAAAATTCCTCCCATGCCTAGTGCACTCTACCAAGATATAGGAGAACATTATTAAGGAAAGTGAACGCTAATCACCAGGTTCCTGCAGAGGCAAAGCAAGGTTGGAGTTCAAGGAGACTGTGTATGTAGTCAACTGGAAGTAGGAGGTGGATGATTTGGGGAGTATATTTCAGCAGATAAAAGGATGTAATTCTGTAAAGTAGTAACAGGGACTGCATGGCAGGTGTTGGAGAGGGCCTGTGTAGTGTCCAATACTTGCAAAACTTTAAGGATCTTCAGTCACATTGATTGCCCCTGTATACAGCATGGAAGAACTTGAGTGAAGCTCTTCTCAGAGTTCAAGGAGCTTTAATGTGTTTGAAGGATGCTCTGATACAGGCTTTTATGCAGTGCTGTGGAAATAAGAGGCTGAAACTGGGTCAAGAGAGCAATATTCTTAACAGCACAATATTTTAAATTGCAAGATGTATTAAAAGGCCATAGTGGTCTCTTCTTTCCCTGAGAGGCTGGGGAAAATAAACTGTGTGCTAATGTAAGTTTTGTATAGATAATTTTTCTGCTATGTTTCTGTTGCAGAAATTTGTCGTATAGATAGTCTAGGGAGAAGCAGTTTACACTAGTTTACTTCTCATTTCTGCTTGAAACAGGAAGAAGTAGGTGGATCCATTGACTCTGCATATACTATAAATGTGACATGTGGATGCATAGACTCTTTTTTAATAGTAAATCTTGCCTTTGGCCCAGTGACTCAATAACACATACCTTAGTAGCTGCATCTTTCCATATCATAGAATTTTAAAATATGCCTATGCAGATTTTTCGTACGTAAAACTTGGAAGTGTCAATGGGCTCCAAATGCATGCACATTTTCCTTCCTCAAATATTGTCATTTATATTTGGGGTGGTATTCGGCATTTTATGTGCTCAGTAATAGCTGACACACTTCTTGGATGGAGTTATATTGGTTAAAGTAATAGCTGTGTTCTAAGTTGTCTGTGGTTATGCCTGTGAAGTGATGCCTAAGCAGATATGATGGTCATAACTCTCCTGGTTTTACTTCCAGTAAATAGCAGTAAAGTTCAGTGTTCTAAAACAATCAAACAAAACATCTTTCCTAGGAATAAACACCAGAATTTTTCTTGTTAAAATTACAGTGACAGTAAGTGATGGGAAACCTTTACAATGTATATGTTAACTGTAGTTCTGTTTTTAAATTAAAATTAATCAAGAGCATGCCAAAAACCTGTGCTGAAATATGACTGAATTAATTTTCTGTTGTCTAGGGATATGTTTTTAATTCTGAAAACTCTTACAAATGGATGCAGATTTAATATTTTTTTTCTTGATTTTATCAAAGTACAGTATTAATAACATTGTACTGTCTTTTACTTTTTTGACCTCAACACATCTTCTCTTCACCTTCTACATTGGGATTGCCTCCAGTTCCTTCTCTTTGCCTCCAGTTCCTTCTCTTTCCCTTTCTCCTCTTGCCCTCTTCCCATAGCTTGTTTGTATGGAAGATTGTGTTTTTTCATTCCAGCTGTGTTGTTTGGCAGTTGAATAAAACAGCCGTGTGAGGGAGGGCAACAAGGCAAGTAGCTCTGTCATAGCTTGATGTTGCCAGCTCCTCCAGATCTACAAGACAACTTTGTCTCAGTCTGTATTTTGAAAACCATATTTAGACTCAAAAGGACCTATGGACCCTATGGCCATGCCTGTGATGTTAAACACTCCATTACTCATTCACACAAGGAAGTACAAGGAGCCAGTGGCAGATGGAAGAGCCCAGTAACACCCTGACCTGGCTGCTCCCAGATCACCACAGGAGCCACCAGCTCATCAGAGCCTGCCTTCACATAGCCTAAGGAGTGCAGGGGGCCATAGGCAGGTGGGAAAAGTGCCCTGTCCAGGCTCTTTTCCAGGGGATCCACGGCCCCACAGCACTGGTGTAACACCCATTTCATAAAAAGTCAAGGCTGGAGCACCTTTGGAACTGAAGGGGTTTCTGCTTTGAGGCATGAGATGTGTCAGAGGAAGAATATTTTAGGATTGCAGAGGACTTATTATGGGCTATTTAGGGAAGAAACCAAAGATGGGGAAGGAAAAGGATTTGGATGATTTGGGGAGGAACAAGTTGGCAAAAACAGAGGGATAAGGTGACAGAAAAGGCTGGTTCAATTGCTGATCACTATGCTTGCCTGCATGTGCCATGTGCCCAATTAGCAAAGTCTGTCCTGTCTTCCTATTAGATTAATTTTTAGCTTTGTTTTCCTGGGTGCAGGGCTGTGTTCTGTGTGTGTGTGCATATTGAGGTCTCCGTGCCAACAGCTGGAGTGAGACCACAGGCTTGGAGGGACCTTGGTAGTGATACCGGCCACTGGCAGGCTGTGATTACATGTGCACATGTGGTGCATTTGTGTGCTCTACATCTATACGAGTTTTTAATCATCCCTGGATTTTTGTGTCATTTAAAGACAACTCAAACCATGTCAAAGTAGAGAAATTTTGAAACACTTGACTCCTGTAGAAAGTGTCTGGCAACATGACAGATGGGAGTTTTAAGTTAGTTCCAGAGAAATGGAAAGGGGGTTAGAGTTAAAAGGCACCCAGCTAATTGAGCTCACTATTCCACATTATATAGCCACTCAATATGAAAGTCACATTTCACATGTGCCAGTAATTGAATTTATATCTATTCATAATAAGGGGAAATACATTGATAAGTTACTTTTTTTTCTGTATTGCCATTACTGTTTTCTTCAATTATTTCTTTTATTCTTGTTTTATTTCTGTCATTTGTGCTGGGGTTTCCTTCAGTTTTAGGTTAGTTATGGATTTGTTAATTGCTTTTTTTTAGCCCCTGCCTCTGCTTAATGGGAGAGAGATTAACATTACTTATTCACTGGTCTCCTACAATACTGCCAGATTTCTGTGTTTTGGCATTTTTTTCAGGAAGTAGGTGTTACTGTGGGATAAAATCCAGAATATTTGAGGGACTGATTTAAGCTCCAGATTAGAAGTGATGAAAGAATGCATAATCTGTAGAGATCTTTTCCTTGGATGTAGTCAAGCTTAGGAACATAAGCTTAAGAACAATCTTTGCATTATTTTTGAGATGGCCTAAGTGACCAGAATAGCAGACAGCAAATATGAATATCTCACCTTCTGCTCAAATTCCTATTAAGAGTGAGGAAAAAGAAAGAGGTAACTCATGCCACAAGGAAAATATGTAATTTATGACATAATGTTCCTTAAACTGTCAAAATAGTATATTTCTATAAAACGTTTATGATAGTATTTAAAATATCCATAACAACTTTCAGAATTTCATAATATATTGCAAAAAATATGTCTCTTGCAATGGCCAAAGGCAGCTGCCTATAGAAGTACATAACAATAATCATGGATTAATTTTCTCACATACACCCTCTCCCCCTTTGATTATTTGAAAACAGATATGGCTTTCATTAAATTAATGACTAGTCATGGATTTTTCTTCTTTGAATTTTCCTACTCAGTTTTCAAACCTGTGTAAAATAATACTGTCTGAAACTGGGCCATATGCTGTAAGGAAAACCGCCCCCTTTTGCTTGTTTTCTGTCTGCCTTCTGTTAGTTTTATGTGGTGCCCACCCTATCTCTTGTGCTGGAACACACAGTGTACAGTTAATCCCCATTCAATTTTTCTGTGCACTTGGGCTTCTTTGACATCTATTATATACCTCATTCTCTCTTGTCTCTCTTTTTTCAAATTGAAGACTTCTTACTTAGGAATCTTCACTGAAGAGTCTTCATATAAGTATTTGTTGTGCAGAAGTAACTACAGATATTTTGGCTGTATTTTTTGCCTTTCTCTTAACCTTTTGCAGTTCT
>VWZD01010189.1:4519-42473 GCA_013396695.1 Sakesphorus luctuosus
CATTATTTAGCAGAGGTAAGACAATTGTACATGAAAGAAGTCCACATAGGACAGCTTCGAGCTTAGATACTTGGCTCCATGGTAAACTGGATTTTCTACCAAGCTTTATTGTAAATGCTTACTAACTGTGATTATTTAGACCCAGGAATATAGTAACATTTTACAACTCATGTTATTTTATCTTCAAATAGAGCACACATATATATAAAATATATATATTGCTGCTTACACTACATTTAAAAGGTACACCTAACTCCTTAATGGAGATCAGTACTGGCCAAAAAGCTGTCCCTTGACATTTTCTAATTAGAGTTTGTAACTGTAAATTATAATTGCTTTTATGAAAAATAGATTTAACTTACATTCTTGATGTTTTATATTTAAAAATGTTACACTGGTAAAATTCAGTAGTTAAAAGACTGAAAAAAACCAATCCTGTGCTGTGTCAAAGAGTCTGTTCCTGCAAAATGCCTGTGCAGTGTTAGATCACAAGTTAATTCAGGAACTACCTGGTAGTAGTAAATGTGGTACCCAAGGTATTCAAGATGTTAATGCTGGACTTGCCACCCTGTTTTGTATGAGATTAGTCTGATCTACATTGGGATCTATAACAAAGGTACAGTGAGTACTTTTTTTTAATTTTAAATAGCTGAACAGGATGCTATAACCCTGTTTTGTAGATTGGGCCTACAGATGCACATGTTAAGCTTGGTATCCTGTGAATTTTTTTTTATTTTCAGAGTAGATTTTCTTATGGTCTTTCAATCAGATTGTCTCTTCTATACTGAAACATGTGTTTTCTAATTTAAGAATTAATATTTTCCTAGATACTGTGCAATAAAGTTATGGTAGGATATGTGGTTTTGCAAATGCTTTAACAGCTGATGAACTTTACATTTGTCAAATTAATATATTGTACTGGTACAGAATAGTTTTAAATTATATATGTACAAAACCCTACTTATTTTGGTCTCTTTTTTTTGCATTGAGTACTTGTGGTACAAACTTACACAGTAAAGCAGTTTCACAACAGAGCACAACAGATCTGCAAGATAAGCTACAAGTCTTCAGGATAAGCTGAGCTGTGACCAGTCCAAATAGCATTCCCAGCGCCATGCTGAGATACAGTGCTGTTACTTCCATCTCCCCTCTACTTCCAACAGTTCCTTTACTTAGCTGTTCCAGAGTTTTGATTTTTTCACCTCAAAGCATGCTTATGCTATTTGCTGGTATTTGCCTACCAGAGCCCTTTACTTACAAGACACGTGCAGCAGCAAACTACACTCCATGTTGTGTTTGTACCGATGCCTGTGATGACATTACTGAGGCCGTCACTTACTTTGCATACCATGAACAAACCTTGCACCTGTCCAATAACTACTAAATATTTGTTTGCTGAAAGCACAGCTGAAGTTCAGTCATTCTGCTTAAGTTCCTCTAGTACTGGAATTCCAGACTTAAGATGGTAATACCCAGTGCTAGAATTTTAAGATACAAAGGTAAAGTTTCAGTACCAACATCCAAAGGCTTTGTAGTGAACAACTATTTTCAAACACTCAGTAGTTGTAGTTAGTATTACTAGTGCTCAGAGAGTCATGAAAGAACTTACAAGTAAAACATTAAATAACACTCCGTATTTCTTATTACAGAAAGGGAGACACCTGTTTAAGTAGGACAGGTGAGAAAGGCACTCTTGCAAAACAAGTGTATTTTGTACTTTCCCATTATTTGTTTGGAATGTTGCTTAATTTCGTTGGGGTATTCATGTATCTGTAAATACTTAAGTGTTTCTCAAACAAACAAAAAGTAGTTTGTGTGCTGGGCAGTTGAAAACAGTGTTCTCACATGTGACCTCTAGTGTAGCACCACATAGCTCCAGCTTGCTTGGGGTGGCTCTTCCTCTGCAAAATGCCCTTAGCAAAGCAAGGAAAAAATTATTATAAATTAATAAATTATTATGATAATCTCATAACAGATGGGACTAATAGTTTACACTCCACCAGAGTGCAGCCCTCTTTACCAGCTTTCACGGAGAAATTTGCTTTGTTGCTATCTGGTTAAGTTGATTCTAACTTGCACTCAGAGCAGGACCAACCACATCAAAATTGCTGCTTTTGAAAGCTGCAGCTACAGAATCAAATTACAACTGACAATCTTGCTTCTAAATGGTGCTTATGCCACCACCTGAGATGGGGACAGAGTACATAGGCCTGTTATGCCTACTGCTGATATTACTGCCCTTGGATCCCATAGGGAAACTGCAAAAACACTAATCCCCTCTGAGCTGCTTCCAAACACTAAGAGATTTATTATAAGATTCAATATGAAACCACAACCATTACACATAAACAACATCTGTACTAACATTGTTATTAAAATTACTCCCTGCCCAAAACATTTTAAGTGCCTGAAGTTCAACCTTACTGACTACAAGTCATAAAATGACATTCAGCATCTTATCCATCAGATTTCTCATACACTCCAAGATCCAGTCAAAAGGAGCTTGAATGGAATCACTGCAGTTATAGAAAATCGATCCATATCATTAAAAAAAGTCACTAAATTAAATTCATGCCCCCTTAAACTGATACCCTTAATATGAGATACACAAATATTCACATATTTATATAAGATATTGTGCAACAGTAACTTTCTGGATGAAGGATTTCCTTTCTTCATGGCATGAGCATGGTTTTGCTGAAAATCTCAATGGCAGGTAACCCAATTTCTCATCGTATTGTTTCAGATTCTTTCTTAAGAGAACGTCGTTCAGGTTTTTTTTGTTTCTTGAAAATTGGAGACGTCAGGAATTTTGTATCTGTAAATGGATCTCCTCTCCTGAGCTTGCTGTTTGGGGAAGAAAAAAAAGGGCAAAAACTGAGTTCTGTTCCCTACATCACTTAATAACTATTAGCTACTAAGTTCCTTTTCACATGAACTAGGCTGTATTACTAACTCCAGATCTCTTCAAATGAGCTCTTCTGTTAAAGACTAATTTTCAAGATTTAAATAAGCCTCTCAAATCCTCCAGTGGATAGAACATCATGAACTTTATATCAAACTGGAAAGTAAAGACACCTACCTTGTAATACTTGGTTCTTTATAGTTCACAGTAACAGAACACTTTCGCCTGCATTTTGGAGACTGTGGCCCTTCGCCTTGTGGGGTAGTTGCTGCATCCCCTGTGCTGGGGAGCAATGCTGTAGTATTGGTAACATCACAGAGATGCCCATGAGATGGCTCAGAAGGCTGCCCTGTGAAGATATTAGGCACACTTCATTCAGGTAGGTCATCTTAAAAGAAAATGTCAGTGAATATATGAGATGTTAAGTAACTCAGCTCTAACAATCATCTCCATTTTTGCACTTTAAAAAACGTAAGAGGATAAATACATGCAGGATTTTCATCTTGCAAAATAAATTCACACTAAGCAGGGCCAGGCAAGATGTGATTTGTTATTCCACTTTTCACTCAATTTATATCTTGCTCACTTTCCCCACCAGCTTTAATGCATCATTAACATAGCTAGAGCACAATATTAATTTGCAGACCAATTTCTTAAAAACATTTTTAATTCCAGTGTCTGCCAAGTGAAAATAAAAGGCAGACAGAAGAATGAATCTAACCACTCTTATACTATTATTCTGTTTGTTGTTATCAAATAAAAACTCCTAAACCCCCTAAACAATGTTATCTTTCAAGGAAACAAAACTAATTACAGAACACTTTCTGCACTTACCAGTAGACTTATCACTTGATTTGCTGTTTGCATTCTCTTCTTCATGACAGAGATGCTGCTCACACTGTGCCAAGCATCTTTTAGACCTTGGCCTTACATGGATTGGGGACGCAGCATTATTTTCCTCTGAACGCTGCCTTTTCTTCAGTTTACTCTTGTAAGGCTCGTAGAGGCTGTCATCTAAATCATCTTCAGTATTGCTCGACTCAGTGCTATCAGTTTCAGGTGAGTCTTCTGTGTCATCCACAGCAGTATCTCTGTTGTTCACCTTGCTTTGTCGGAAAGGTGTAACATGGACCCTCTCTTCCAAATGAAAGTCGTAAGCATCACTGATGCCTCCCAGGAAATTCAGATTTTTTTTGGAAGCCTGTTTACCCTGTTTTCCTGGTCCTTGTTGGGAAGTATTTTTAGGTCGTTTCAGTTCTCCCTTCTGGTTCTTCTCTTTCCTTCCTTGAGAGTGTTCTCTGCTTTTACACTTAGGTTGTTTAAGGTCAGAATTATGTTTTAAGTTGAACTGTGAAGTTTCAGAATTTTTCTGCCTCAACACCTGCTCTGAATCTACCTTGCTTTCATTCAAGTGAGAAAGAGCTGCATTTAGGTTTTCTGTAGCACACTTCTCTAGACTTTCCTCAAGTCTAATTTCATTCTCTTCTGAAAGTTCTTCTACTAAATCAGGTGCTTCTAAATGGTCCAAGACACCAGTGTGCATTACATTGAAGTTTCTTATCTTTGAAAAGGAACATCTTGGGGATGAATTTTTTGGTAACTCTCTACCAAATCCAGCCTTTCTACTTAGAGAAGTGTTTTCCAGCTCTGACCCTGTGTTGTCCAGATGAATATCAGATGTCTGTCCTTGTAATCAAAGAGAAATCATATTAAAGCCAAACAGTAACACCATGTTAAAGTTTTGTGCAAAAAAATTCAAACTGGTCAAAAATTCAGACTACTCTTTGGGTTTTCTCCAAAGATTTGTATAAACTATGATTGGAAGTCAAGATAAGCTTGGTTTAGTACAGCTTCCATACTGAAAGCAATTAGGTATATGACATTAGTAATTTCCTCTAAACTGTTCCTTTTAGAAAGATTTTATTCCCCTGAGTATTTTGCTTTGTTAACAAATTTTATTGATTTCATAAATGCTAATGCATGTCTAAAGGTGATTTTATTCAGTTGAACTGTTTGGTAAATAATGAAACTCGATTGCAGGCATAGAGAAGACAAAACCATTTTGAATTCCTCCCAGTTTTGTTGGGTGTCTTCATTAAAACATTTTACTGGTTACCAGCATTAATATCTCCCCCTTATGATAATAAGTAAAAAATTACCTGTCATTTCCTTCAAAAACAGCAGTTACATTTTAAACTTGTACTCACGCATTTTTTCCTAATTCAGAACAGAGCAATGTTTGACTTTGTTGATTTAGTTACCTTCGTTTGAAATTATTTTGGTTAAGGAAATGTCACTGTCAGATTCCACACCAGGTTCTGTCCCACTTGGAAGTACAGGATCATCTCCACGAGCACACTGTAGTGGCCCTCTAAAGAAAATACCAAAGGCAGTATTTACTGAACAGTAATATATTTTATGACAAGGAACATTTTAGTTACGTTGGGCTTCTTTTTTTCCAGACAGAAAATTAAATTTACTGTAACAGTTTTCAAATATAAATTGGCATTGATAAAAAATACTTACGTTGAACCTACCAGTCCTGTGACACTGCAACTGTTTCGAGGACCTGAAGAAACCACTCTTTGATTCTGTCAACAAAACAAATCTTACTATGACTAAACAAGGTTGCACCATCTACAAATTTTAGACAACAGCCAAGTTACCCATGGAAGGACAAAAGAGACCCTTGTGTCTTTTTTCTTCTGGCTGGCTAACTCCAAGTGCTGTGGGATCTCACCTACTGAGCTTCTGCATATCAGCACACACATCACTAGCCCAATCCTACAGAGAGCAGACAGGGAAAGGAACTGTGCACAAAACCTCAGAAAATCAGGGTGCCCCAACCACCTCCTTGCAGAGCCTCAGTCCCACTTACAGTGTACTGACACACAGTCCCAGTGTGCACCCCATGGCATACTGGAAACTGTGGGAGCACTCCTTCCTCTAAACTAAGGCTTGAATCTCAAAAACAATGTACATCTATGTTAGAAGGAGTGAGAGGGATAATTAACAGAAGTTCTGCTTCTCAAGAGTAAAAGGTACTTACTATGTCTACGGAACACAAACTCTTTGCCAGGCCAAGGAGATCAGCTAACTCCAGTAGATTCCGAGAAACTTTGGAAATCACCTCTTTCAAGGCTAACAGTCGATTCTAATGAACAGAAGGACAGTAACTGTTACTGTCATACTCTAGTATCAACTACCAATCAACTACAAAATTCTTATTAGCATTACAACATAACTAAAATCTGAAGAAACCTGTGTCAGGTGCCTTCATGTGTGATAAAAACCTCCTAAATTCCACAGAAGACGAATTTTAAGTAAATAAGAAAGCACAGAGAGAAAAAAAAATTAATTACCATGTGTCATGGTGTCCAAACCAGCACACCAGCTTAGGTGAAAATATTAAAAAAACTGTCGCACATACTTAGGTAATTCTTTAAGATCATAAAGATATCTATCTGTGGATGGGTGCAGATTCTGATGCTTAGCTTCACCAACTCATAAAGTTGTTATTATTAGAAATACCTCCACAAGTCCTTCTTCTTGCTGGAACCTGTGATTTCTTTTGAAGGCAAACATCTGAGCCTTTAAGTCATGATAATCTCTTTTTAATTGAAGAATGGTAGCTTCAGCTTCTCTAAGTTTGAGCTTTTCTTCTTGCAAAGACAGAGCTAGATCTCTGTTGTTTGCTTGAATGATCTTCATTTTACTGGCTGCAACACAACAGTGAGTGTTTTAACTGGGTTTTAAACGAAAACAAATAAATTATAAATATGATGGTATTTAAGCATCTTACTTGCACTTTTGGCCTTTACGGTGGAGAACTGGGTAGTTTTACCCAGCACTACCCACTTGTGATTCCTTTTCTCTTTCATACGTTGTTTTATGCCATTCAGACTGTCTTTGAAGGACTTCCTCAAGCATTCTGCCATGTCGTACCTTTAAAAACAGGAAGGGAAAAACCCGTGAAGCTGGGGTTGCGCCATGCTCCCCAAACGCCAAAGCAAAAGGGACAGGGCTCTCGAGCGAAGCCTGTGAAGTGTTAGGGGAACAATCCACGCCCACAGGCCCAGCTGGGACAGGCCACTGTGCCCCTTCCCAGCACACCTCCTTCCTGAGCTGCAGAACCCTCGGTGGCCGCGGCGAGGGCCTGGCTGAGGCTTTGAACAGCGGCACCGCGGGGAATTCGGGGACGTGGAGGTTTCTCCCGGCTCCCCTCAACACCGCAGGAGGGGCGTACCGGCACCAATCGGCCCTACCTCCTCGGGAAGGCGAGTGTCCCGCCGGCCACCGACCGGCTGTAGCTACAGCGCCCGCACGGCCCCACGTACAGCAGCACCCGGATATCTCTCTCTGCCCGCACTCCAGCTCGGCTCGACTCGGCCCGGCGGCGCAGCTCGGATCGGCTCGGCTCGGCTCGGCCCGGCCCGGCCCGGCCCGGCCCGGCTCGGCTTGGCTTGGCTCGGGCCGCGCGGCAGCGCCCGCGCCGTTCAAACCCCGCCGCCACCGCCGCCCATTGGCGCGCCCGGGAATGCGTCACAGCGCGGGCGCCGCTCGCGCCTGGCCCCGCCCCCGAGGAGGGCGCGGTGGGGCCGGGGGGAGTTGGTTCATGTTTGTGGCAGCGTCAGCGTTTCTTGCTCCTCCTGGAGCGCTCCTGACTCCCGCTATTGCACCTTGAAATGAAAGTACTGTAAAAGCCGCAGAGTTTAAACTTGCTTTCAAGCGCTTAGTGCATAAAAACACCTGCTCCACAATCCCGTGTGTGAGCGCAGTTGCTGCGCTGCGAGGATTATCCGCGTAGGAGGTCATGTGGGGGGGCTGATCTCAGGCTTAAGGAATTCTCACGGATCACGGCAGAAACTGTAGCCTGTGGAGTGTAACTTTTGTTTCTCGGAATAGCTGGCTTCGCTGTCTAGTTTTTACAGTAGCGTAAATAAATATCATTTAACTTACTCTCTTACTCCATTAAAAGACATTGTTAAAAGTTGGGGTTGTATTCCTGTCAGCAAATAAGTTGCCCTGCAAACAGAGCTCTTAGTGCAGTCTGACAATCCCCTTTTGAGACATGCGATCATGTCAATCCCCACACTCCATATTTTCTTTAAGATTCAGCATCAAAAGCTATAAGCAAAATAAACACATTAGACCCTCTTATTTAGCAGTGTCACACAAAACCAGAGCAACACACAATTTTAGTTTCTCGTTGCATGTTTTGTGTCTTTCTGCTTGCTTAGTCTTAACGCCCCCCCCAATCCTCCTCACCAACAACATCAAAAGCACCAAAAATATCCCAAAACAAACAAACAAAAAAACCCCAAAACTAAAAACAAACCTCAAGAAATACTGTTTTTCTGGTATTGTACATTTAACTTCACACCCACTCCCTACAGGCCTCTCACTGTTTTAAATGCAATAATTTGATATAGTCCTCCACTCAGCAGCAGCTAACAGCATCACCTGGACCCTTGCAAACAGCTCTCTCTAAACATTTCCTTAGACAATCTTGTTAAACTCCTTTTCTGGGGCCTTGGACAGTTGTTTTTCCACCGTTTTCTTTTTCTTTTCATCTAAGCACCAGCTATTCTTTCCCTACAAACTTTGTCTCACTTAAAGCAAGCAGGTGTTTTGCATTTGACCAAGTAGCTATTGGTAGTTTCCAGCAACACTGGTGAAGTCTTTTATCCATTAGTCATCCACTAGCTTGACACAAATACACTGGTTGCAATGAAATGAACTATGTTTTGATTAAAACATGATGTTTTCCTTATCACTATCTAAGTGCTACTCTTAATTACTTTGTTGTTGTTGTTGTCCTGAGTATATCCATATAAGATTAAAAATCCTCTCTTCATCTCTTTCTATTGTTTTCATCAATTTTGTTACACCTCTTTCAGAAACACTTTGTGATCTTTCTGCAAATTATCTTTGTGTTTTTAATGTTGAATGTCTATATCCTGATAATCACGTTGTTGCTGTTACCAAGGTGTGCTCATTTCTGCATAATTCTCATCACGGAATAGTTGTGTTTCTATTAGGTAATTTGTGGGTTACGTCCTCTGTAAAGTTTTATTTATTTGTAATGTAGAATTCCAAAAGTAGTGATTTTTTCTATCTTGATGAACTTTTTCTGTAAGCAATTTCACATTTTCCTGTATAAAGATTGATGCTGTCATTGATGCCAGAGCTGCTCTGGAGTATTAGTTTATTTCTAGCAAGTGTACTCACTTGGTAAAACAGCTGCTGCTGTGACTGGAGTTGGAGTATGAAAAAATTTGCTCTCATCTTGGATTTATTGCCTTGCGTTACAAGGAAAGAGTTGCTTCATATAATTAGAGCAAATTGCAGGAATCAGAGCTATGATTCTGAGACCATTCCAGATATTTCCCATCAGAGTTCACATCTGAGTGTGGTGTTACATGCTGATGTCCAATGCATTCAGTTAGTCTTCTATGTCAAGGGCTCAAAGTTAGAAAGTTGTTATTTTTCCCAACTAAACAAGCATTCAGGTATGAAATATCCTGTGCAATGTCAATTCATTACTTATATTACTACCAACATAAAAGTCTTCAAAAAAGTTAAATTTTAACCTTTTTTTAGTGGATTTTTATGAGACATATTGATAATCCAGTCCTTGCTGGAAAATAGTTTTAAAACTTCTACTGGCTTCAATGACAGGATAGTGTATGGCTTTATGAGAACAGACATTTAGACTTGGTCTATCTACTTTTCACTCATTTTTGGTGATCACCAGTAGGGGACAGAAGAGCAGCCTCAATATTGTGACTAATGTCAAGTGTTAGTTGATACTGGCAGCTGGATAAGCTCCAGATACCCAACTTAAATACCCCACCCATCTTTGCAGCTGCTCAATGTCCAGCCCTGCATCAGGCAACCACAGTGATGATGTTTATACTGTCTGTTAACCACCAGAATAACTCAGTTAGGATAGTAGATATGACTCATATTTTACTACCTCTACCAAAAAAGGATACAGAGGTGGAAACTACCACGTATGTAATGCAGTGCATACTGTGAGGACAAATGAAAAAGTGTATGCGTTATACTATTATATGTAATACCAAATTAATGAATACTGCAAAATGTTCTCTGCTAGCAGACATCCTTAGAAGCAGCTCATATACTCCAGCATTTTCTTCCTTTAGTTAGAGAGAGAGAGACTGATTAGTGGCACACAGGACTGTTGCTTTCCATTACCTTTGGGGTTTGGGAAGATCATTTATGGCTTGCTGAGTCAGCTCTGTTCTCATTTCTTGTGACTCGCATGCAGATGCTGCCTTGCAGTGCTTTTCTCCTTGCCCATTGGATGGCTTATTTGTGAACTTCCTTCAAACTGTTCAGTTCTAATCAGTTTTGAATAGGATATTTGCAGCTATTAGCATCTTGGAAATGTCATGTCAGGAGTCTAAGAATATTTGGTACATGAGACCTATGGGGATTGCAAGACCCTGATGCACCTGCTTCTTCTCTGAAAACAGAAAAGTAGCAACCATTTTTTGAAGAAGCTGGCACAGACTTACCTGAGCAGAAAGGTCTCGTACTAACTTCACTAAGTTTGGCTGAAAATCCTGTAGAAATAATGAGCTGAAAAGATTATGACAACCAAACAATTGATACTTGTCCTTCAGCAAGGTTAAAAAGAAATGTGAGGATTATTTGGGTGTCATTTTTATTTATGTCCATATGTGCTATTTCTTTCATATTTCAGAAAGATTTATCCAATTAGGGTGATAAGATGCCAAAGTTCAGACCACTTCTATTTTGTAATATGTTATTAGTATTATATTTTCTATTCTAAGTTATCCATAACCACTTTCTAATTATAATTTCAGTATTTTTCTTTCTCAGAAATAACTTTGATCTGACCACTTGTCAGAGCCAGAGGAGAACTAGAACCTCAATAGGACTGACTACCACTCTCGACCAGACTGTGATCATTACTTCAACACAACTGCAACCATCATCCTCACCAACAGGTTTCTTTTCCTTTTCCCTTGCACTCAGGGGGGCCACGTGGCGCTCACCACAGGGGCTAACAAACACCATTCTGTTCTTATCCCAGGGTGTTGGGTTATGCATCTATTTTTGTGGGTTAAAACCAATTTTTCTCTATATCATTGTATTTATTATAATCTTTTTAGTAAATTGTAACTCTGTCTTGTAATCTCTCTTGAGTTGGGTTCATTTCTCCTGCCAGTTTACCTTTAAACTGGCAGAGATAATAAGTGCAGAAACCCTGGATCTTTATGGACCAGAGTGCCACCAGCTTCCCACTCTTATATACCTTCTTTTTATGGTACTGTGACAGCAGTGGAGAAGATCTTGGTTTATGTGGGTAAACCTGGAGTTAAAACTGGTATCTTTGCTTTTATCTTTCTCTTTAAACACAACTATTCTATATATACACATTAAATACAAGTATTGATTTGAGGCTTCATAGCAGTAGGTACTGTACAACCTTTTACCTGCTCTTAAAGCCACGGGTAAAACGTATTTGAAGACAGAAGGCTGAAGAAATTAATAGCAGCATTTGGCATGCACATTGACTAGAGCACACTGGCACTGGGGAGGGAGAAAAATGTCTTGACAACCATCTCTGCCTCTAGATCAGAATATTTAGTTAAGGATGATTTTTATGAAGTGTGGAAAAGCAATTTTCCTTCCTGCTGGGGTTATATGGCTGCAGTCAGCTCTCAGAGGTTTGGGTCATGGGTGACTGACTTTCAAATAGCTAATAATTGTTCATAGGTAGAAGAGATAGGTAGAGATTGACACTTTTTTCTGTCACAAGAGGTCCTGCACAAACACACTTTAATGACTTCAGTCCACCACAGAGAACAATGTAGGGAAGATAGGGTATAATTTATAACCAAGGATGTACAAAGAAGCAAACATCATTACCCCATAGTAGTCCATTTTTTTTCTGCTCTGCGTATGTTGCCCATATTAAAATAAGCAGGATTATTTTATTACTTAACACTTTGTGAGAAATGCTGTTGGTAATACCAAACAGAAGACAGAGGCAAAAAAGGAGTGGTCGGTTCTATAAAAAAGCAATACACTTCAGTTGTCTTGTGGTGTTTCTGCTGATAATGTATGTACTCACACTAAGGCTGCTGTTTCTTTTTAAGAAATGAGGAGCTTGAATGACTAGCCCTCATGAGGATCAACAGAAATAATAGCTGTATGGCCAAAATCACTTTATAACATTTGAAGTTAAAATGGCTTATATAGTTTGAGGTTGTTTTGCTTTTGTAGCTTAACATGCCACAAACATCCTGATGTTTATTTGAACAGCTGAAGCACATCTGTCACCAGCAAAAGCTATAAAGTGGCATGACAGTGGTAAAGAGTTATGGAAAGACAACTGAACTACAGCAGATGTAAACTTCAAACATGACAAGATTTTTGACTGATTTAAACAGAACAGTGGCAGAATTCTTCAACCTTTGTTATCTTTGCACTTTTCTCAACTTATGCTTCTCTGAATCTTGATACCTTTTATCATTGTAGTATCCTATTTTGCAACTGTATTGTAGTGTCCAGTGTCACAGCTTTTCATTGCCCTGATTTCATCTGGTTTTCTGTCTTTTCAGAATATGTTTTCTCAGTTTTATTGGAGGAATCAGAGTAAAAAGATACAAATATTGGTATTTTATGTTCGTATGCAGATAAAATAGGTACAGTAAGAAGTAGAGATTGCATTAAGAAAAAGGAAGCACGATAGCAGTATGCTACAAAAGTCTATGTTTTAATGGATGTTCCACGGTTCTTTTGGTTTATTTTGTGTGATTCAAATATTTAAAAATTTAAGCACACTTGAAAAATGAGATACTTTGACCAAATTTCCTTCAACCTTAACTATTGAAATCAATAGAAATAGAACATAGCATTTGTCATTATAAAATAATTGTAAAATGTTTGCATATTACTGAAAAGAAAGCTATTATGTACAAATTTTAATGTAATCAATATGTTCCCCTAAAATTTTTCCCTGTAGTTAAGCCAACATTTTCTGAAATAAAAGGTTGGATGGAGACATAATAGAAAATATTCACAATGCCTTAGCACAAAGCACTTTTATAGAAATTTCAAACTGTAGAGACTGAGCCCACTCAACAGGCAATCACCTTCCTACACATCTCTCCTACCATTTTTGTCTTGGAAAGGGTAGATACAGACTGCTGCAAAAGATTCTCTCTTGGTTCCTGTTTTGTACATTTAGATAAAATGACTTATTTCTGCTTTTCTAAGTTTCATTCCTACAGATACTGTCACATCTCCATCAGGTATGCTGGCTGCTGTCCCAGTCAGCAAAGGAAATAAAAAGACACACACACACACAGGCACACACATGCACATACTCTTGGATGACTTAGGCCAGCTAAGAAATCACAGGGAACCTAGGACTCTTTTTTTTTTTCCCTTGTAAAATTGGTCTAGAAACACAGAAGTCATAGAAATAGGAGGAATACACTGCTATGCATAAAGCAGAAGCTCAGTGTGCACACCATATTTTATCTGGTTTCCTGTAGGCTGAACAATCATTGCCAGGTTGCCAAACCATTTTAATTCTATTATGTTTGTTTAATTTATCAGACTGTGCATTATTTGATAGTAAAGAGGCTTAGTCATAGCACATGGTCTTCTGTAGTCAGCTAGGAAGTAGTTACTGGTGAGGAAGCAATGAGGAAGTCTGCATTTGCCATAATCCCTTTGTCAAAGATGATATGTTCTTGTGTCTGCCTTGGTCCTTGGTACTTGTTAAATTATCTGTTGCCTCATGAAAAGTCACTTTGGCACTTATTTTTTTTTTTTAATCCTGAAATCTTGCACCACAGAACAATTTAAATGCAAAATTACCAGACATTTCAACTATTTATTTTCTTCAGTGTGGCCTTCAGCACAGACTTCCCCAGGAGCTGCACTTTCTTCTTTTAATTTGGATTGTATTCTACTTACTTATTCCTCTCTGTTTTCTGATTAAGCTGCTATTTGCTGGACAGTCAGTTTACAGTTTGGGATAAATATCATTTTAACCTTAGAGTGGTGTCATCTTCTGGGCCAGTGGAATTTGGTGTTGCTAGCATTTGTTAGAGACAATAACACTACCACTAATTGTTCAGGATTGCTTTTCCCACTGATTGATGCTTAAGTCTGTAACTCCAAAGGAATAAAGTCCCATAATGCTAAGGACAGAATCCTGGTCAAAATCTAGGAAAAAAACCCAAAGATTTTTTATTTCCCCCTGATATTTAGCAAGGAGAGTGTGATTTCCCCCCCTATTTTATGTACAGTGTCAGATTAACAAAGAATCTAAGCAGAAATTTGGCTTTAAGAAGCATCTCAATATGTTCTTCAAAAAGAATGAGTTCAGATCCAAAGGTGATTTTCCTTGTTATTTTATTCACAACCCCCTGCCCTTTCTCAGAATAGCAGCAGGATTTAGGACACTAGCAGCTTCCATTGGTCTGCAAGGTTGTCTGTTCCCTCCTGTGACAAGATGCAGACTGGAGTACAGCTTTGATGTGGAAATACCTCAGGCTTTCATCTCATAATGAGCTCCCCCAAAAGATCCAAAAAATTCTAAACTAAAAAGAAGCCACACTTCATGCTAACTAAAAGGCTGCATTTCTACTTTTTCATATAAATAAAACTTAAGGCAACCTGAGGCAATGGAACATAAATAAGATTTATGAACTGTTTTCCTGTCCACTATCCCTTTGCACAAAGACAGTGGATTTCAGCTGCTGGATGCCCACAGTTTCTGTGTAGTCCTTTTTGGGAAGTTCTTTCCAGTCTTTCTGGAGCAGACTGTTCTTTGTTGTGAATGTTGTGTCTACTCCTTCTTGTGGTCCCCTCTGACTTTCGCTTGTGTATGCTGAGTTATTTCCCACTGTCTGAAGCAGGCTTCCTCTTTATCCAGTCTTTTCAAAGGAACAGGACCTGTAACTGAGAACATACAAATGAAACAAATACTGTGTTATTGTATAGCTAGGGACAATGGCAGAGAGAACTGTAATGCCAAAGATATTACTTTCTAATAGTCTGTACGCCCTGTGTGTTTGTGTGAACATGCGTATCTATGTGCATGGGTTTATGATTCTTTCCAATGGCTACTGATCCCTTTTATTGGTTTCTTTGCTAATAATTAATCAAAGTAGAATTCAGAGGTAACAAAAGACAGCTTGCTCAGCCTTTCCATAGTCTTCATCTCCCAAAATAACAAAACTGCAAGTAACAATGATGATAAAGGAAATCTTGCTGTTTATGGCAAAATTTAAAATTGACTAACAATGATATTTTTAACATATCAACTGTGTCATGGTAGTTTAAAATTTCAGCAGATCTACTTTTACATGCCCCTGTGAGCTTGCAAAAGCTAAGCTCAGGATCTTTGAGTGGGTTCATAGAGCCAATACAGGCAGCATCTCAAGCAACATCAGTTTCACTGTCCATGGTATCTCCCTGCCCTTCAGTCTCCTCAGTCTGGAGCTCTTTAAAAATGTTTCCTTTCAGAAAATGCTGTCATTCAAAAATAGTATTGCAGAATATATTTTAGAATAACCTTCCTTATGCCTGTGTTTTTCATCCACTTTTTTTGGACCTTCCAAAGCATGTTCTTTTAGACCTTATATTAAAGGCAGCATAGCAAGCTCCTTCATACACATTCCTCATATTCCATCAGACCAGCAGACTTTCTCTAGTTATTTAGCTGTACAGCACCTGGCTTCTGCCTCCTTCCTACCTTACTAGAATTACTTTCATAAGTGTTATTGTTGGAGTTACTAATAGAACAGGTACTTCTGTGAGACAAAATTTCATCATCCAGCAGGGCAAGTAAGTTCCTTGCCTTGCTTCAATGCTTACTCTTGCCAACTACACTTCAAGGTAATCTATTTAAAATGTATGAATTACTAAAGTTCAAAGCTATCCGACAAAATCCCAGTGTTACCGAATTTTAAAATTGAGTACCCATTTGTGTTATCTTAGGTCCAGGTGCAATCATAGCAACCATCACTTGGTGGAGCCAGATTACTCTGCAAATGAACGTGCTTTACAAATAGCTTGCAGAAAAGCTTTCAAAGGCAGGATTTATAAATAGTACTTGGGAGAAAGAATAAAAAAACCATGGGATTTCAATAAACTCTTGGAGGAATTAGAAGTTTTATATCTTTACTTTTAATTACTCTAGCACAGGAGAAGTAAAGGACTTGCTGGCTGAAGAAAAGGCTATCTCCTTTTGCTGGAATAAAATTGGAATATGGTGTAGGTATATTTGGCAATGTACATGTAACCCTGTGAGGATGAATAGTTGTCAACCTTTGTCCAATTTTTTTAAATTAAATTTGTTAATGCTAAGCTTATTAACAGTTTATACATTTTTATTGTTATTTTCCTGCTAATATTTTAAATTTATGCCATTCTTGTATCTGTCTTTTAAAAATTCTTCATGAAATCCAGAGGGGCATCTATCTAATTTATTTCTATTGCAGAGAATAGATTATACTTATAGAAAAAAAAGGAGATGATAACAAACTGTAAAGAACTTTTCTATACTCTGCAAGATGTAGAGAACTCTCAGCAACTTTTCCTCACAGTTTTTTTCTTTTCTATCCATATACATGGGACACTATATAAAGAAGTGTCAACAGCAGAAGCCCCAACTCATTCCTATTCTGTGTTGTATGTACTGTGCACATTGGAACAAAGATCTTGGGGAATTTATGGCACTCTCTGCCATTGTGATACTCAGCAATCAGAGGTTACTACTGAGAGTGTGTGTATATTCTGGCATTTTTGTGGTTTTGTGTTTTTTGTTCTCATTTTTTTAGTGTTTGTGTGCATTGAATTCCTCTGAGACAGTTGGATAAGGATAGACACTTTTGAGGAGTTGTTCTGATGAGCATATGAATAAAGTACATTCTTTAGACTTGTCAGATCCCATTTACTCTGTCATTTGAGCTCCAGCTTCATATTTTATTTCATAATATATCAAGCACATGGCTCTTTCCTGGTTTGTGACCCCATGTGCCAAAAGAAGCTGGTCATCCCAATCAGCCATCTGTTGACAGATATGTCTGGCAACCAGGGTAAGGCATAGGAGAGAAACCACAACACTGTGGGAGTCGAGCTTAAGATTAGCAACATAGAGAGGTCTGTGCTTTAAAAAACAAATTAAAAGACAAAAGTGCCAGCAACATAATGGCATCACAGCTCCATACATTTTATGTGTTCACTCACAGCTCTCCTGTGTGTGTTTAGAAATACAACTGCTTCTATGACCCACTGAGTCAGATGATGAGATTGCCAAGCCTTCGAGGTACTGACAAAGCTGGCTCAGAGTCTTCTTATAACTTTTCCTATCCTAGTATGAAAAAGTGAGAAAGTGTGTGAAAATCTGATGTTACAGCATCCTAGACTTCACATAAAATCATATTGACATTATTCAGAACTACTAAGATTTTCTAAATAATTACATTTGCTCAATTATTTTTGTGTAGAACCAATTCTTTCCCAGTCAATGAAAACATTCATCATGGAAACAAACCATGTTTGTTGCTGCTGTTGTTGCTGTGGGCAGTCAAAAGACATATCTCATGGAGAATTAAAAATAACTGTATTTCTCCCCTGCCAGAGGGGGAAAAAAAAAGAAAAAGAAGAGTATATTAAACCTGCGTGTGAAGAACAGATCACAGTTTATGAAAAGACAGCAATAAAATTGCTGGTGAAAAAGAGCAAAGGTCAAACAGAAGAAAATACCTGAAATACAAAAGCGACTTTCCCACCTACAGAAGGGCAGGATGTGCTCTGTTTATGCTGAAAGATGAAATAGGGGCTGGGTGAATGTAGAGCATTGGTTTTGCACATCCAGAATAGTTGGGAAGAGCTTCTGTAGTTGCCTCTTTCTGGATGATAATCCACAACTTCCATTCAGGCAAAATGATGATAGGTATTAAGTTTTGCAGTGTTTTTCCAGATAATGAAGGCTATGGAGGTTTGGGGGATGTTTTTCTGATTGTTTGTTTTGTTTCTAACTGGATAACTTTAATTTTTTAATATACTTTTGATGGCATCCTGGTGATTTGCATTTAGTTTCATCCTTTTCCCTTAGGCTAAGCAGTAGTTAGGTCACAAAAGATGTTTGACTTGGTTGAGCAGGGAAGAAAATATTTTTAGTTTCTTTCCTTTTCTGATTTTATGCTTTTTGTCTCAGCTGAAGGGTTTTAAAAGTTCATTAATTTAATTTTTTCTGCCTCTCCAAAGGAGACTTGCATTGTCATTGGAATAGTAGCTTTTATTCATGCCTTTTTTTTTGGTGTTGTTTCCCCCCCTTTTCTTTCTCCCTGGTTGAGTTGGAGATTTACAAACAAAATCACTAATTTAATGCATTTTCTAACTGATATACCTAGTTTCATTCCTTTTATAAAAGCTTCTTTATTTTATATGCTCTTATTTTCATTCAGTTTAATGGTGTTATCTTTTTTACTATTTTCCTCATGGTTATGTATCGTCAGGAAATTTCACTTCTTACTGAATGCATCTTCATCCAGGTTAAAAGGGAGAGACAGTCAATCAGTCAGTAAATCCCTACTCTCTGAAAACACAGTCAGCACCAGCTGTAGCTCAATTAAACTCAACACTTGAATAGTTCACAAGAGAACCCACACTTGTATACACAAATTAATCAAATAAATCCATTTTAATCTGTAGTTGTATTCCAAATTTTCAGTTAATAGCTTGGACAGTAAAGTGTGGGCTGGAGATACGTGATGGAAGCAGCAGGTAATTAAACCTTCTCAGCATATATTTAAACTTACGGTGTCCTGACATGCACACTAAACAAGGTATGCTGAAGGAACCTAAAATATATATGGTTTACATGCTTAAATGTTGATGAGCACTTCTCCTGAATAATACAAGCAACTCAGCTGTTCAGAACTGCTTGATGTATTTCTAGTTTGAAAATAGAGAAAAATATTTTGGTTTTTAATTTTTTTTTAGGATAGTGAGTGGAACAGTTTGTAGAAAGAAAGTTATTTCTGTACATATTCCTAAGTCTGCTTAAAAACATTGTAAGTAGTTATATTTACACTATTGAGACTAAGGCCCCACAGAACATCTGCTTGCCTTTCTTAGTTTTGCACCTATTAAGAATAATTCCCAATGATCAATGATTTCATAATCTATATTTAGGACAACTTGTATATAACAACACATGCTTAAGTCCCACTGACTTGCTGTTAATCACACAATTAAGTGCTGCCCTGACCATGGGACTGTACTGTATGGGCATCAGATCCCTACTAAAGAGTACTAGCCAAAACAAAACAGTCTGTGGAGAATACAGGCCATGTCAGACTCTATTCTAGCTTTCCAGTCATGTTAATTGAATCTGTTCTGAACAGATTTCAGGCAAGGTCAGGCTGGTCATGCTGATTGCTGCTTAGAATGTGTTCCAAAAGAAGCATTACTGCTACTGTTTGGAAGTATTTTACTGAAATTATTTTTGTCATAAAATGACTAGTTGTCAACTGAAGTATATTAAACTTAGTGTGGGACAGCTATCTTGACCTGGTACTGGAGAAAGATAAAGATGGACAAGCACATGTAGTCCCAAACCACAACAATCAAGTTCTCAAACTCTACTGGGATCAAGTCCTAGCTGCAGTAAAATGCTTGAGTGTTTATAGATGGCATATATATGCAACAGTTCTAATGACTGGGAATAAAATCCACCCCAAGACAGCCTGGTGCTCATGATATGTTAGAAAAAGGCTTATACTTACATCCCTTGTTTAGACCAAGTTGTACAACACGTTGAACTTGATCTGGGAGTGTCAGGGAAAGCATGGTTTCTCTTTGTGACAACCTTCAAGAAGTTTTGGTTTCACACCAACAGGGAGCGAAAAATGTTTCAAATGTGCAATTACATGAGAAAATACTTCTTTTACAACTGCAGTTGAAATACTTTTTTCTTTGTAGTATTGGGGAACATTTTTTGGTGATAGACTAGTAGACACAGCCATGACAATGTTTTGCTTGTCACAGGCCATCAGCAATGATCATCCTTCGGGCTGACAGCAATGATGCACACAGATCACTTCCCACACCGTCTGCAGTAATTGAGTTGGATTGCTTGAAAATTAAATCATGTGCCCTTTGGCTGGCTGTTTCACCTTGTACCTAAACATTCTCAGTTCCAAGTAGAAAAGAACCTAACCTGGGAACCTGGGGCATTATTAGAGACATCCTTTGGTAATGATGCCACCCTTCCTTCTTTTGTGTTGTGGCCTGAATGTACTGGCACTAAGAGAGACACAGAAGTTTGCTGCAAGGCTAACTTAAATCAGTGGGATCCTTTAAACTGGCTTTAATGTCTATGGATCAAGTCTTAGCACAACTCTGAAAATAAAACTTCGGCACTTTATGAAATATTATTAATGTAATGATGAAAATACTAGCTATACAATTAGCAAATAGCAAAAAAAAACTTCTAACACTATTTTAAAATCTTTACCTCACTGATGCTTTGTGGTGTCCTCTTCCTAGCTCCAAAATCATTTTTATAGATCATTATAGTAGTGCTCTAGGTTCTGAAATCACTGGTGTAATCTTTCAGGCCATCCTAGATATCTGTTTGCATTTGACAGGAATAGACAATTCTGAACTCTGATTAAGGCATGATTTAGAGTATGAAAAGCTTGAACATCCTTTGGTATAGGGGAAAAACTGTATAAAATCTAGTTTCAAAAGCTGTATCTCCAATTCTGGAACTTTAATAGATATATTACCCTTTTTTATTCAGTTTAATTCTAAATAGAAGCACTGAAAACAGTGCCATAGGCTACAGGGTGGCACTGCTTTAAGGTGACAATTGAAATTACTTGTGGATATTTAGAAGTGCTCAATAAAGCATAAATTACAACAAGGATAGGAAGACAGGAAAAACTCAGATGCCTACAAATAACTGAATGTTTCCCTAGGGCATAAACATTAATGACTTTAATTAGATTATAATTGCTCATGGAAGCATAGTCTTGCACAAGATAAAAATACCTGACATTACATTTGCAACTAGGCAACTGCATCAGAAACACAAGGAGGTTTAATGTTAAACAGAAGTTATTTACTAAATATAAGGTGTCTATGTGAAGAGTATATGCTCTGTTCTCAGAACATACTCATATTTTTGTAAGATGGCAGCACTGCTTCATGTATTTGATACTGAGTTGTAGTTGTTGAGGTTGAGAATTGAATTAACTGGAAGGATAACAGATGGTAACGGTGTAGGTTTAACTGAGGGTCTTCAGGACCCTATGTTTGTTTTTTACTTTCATCTGTTCACTTGTGAAAAGACATCTCAGTGGTGATGCTTAGAATACTCTTCTCTTGTGTTGAATGAAAATTTACATATTCACTCAACATTTATAGCTCCACACATTAAAATCCTGATTTAGATTAATGAATTGCATTTCAGCTGAAACAGTCCTGTCACATTCCTGGATGTTTGATATACCAGGTTACCAGGCATGCATGCTACATGGCCACATGATAAGTATGTCCTTTAGGCCATTCTGGAAGCCTGCTGGTTGCCAACCTGTAGAAGTGACAGTGGGGAAGTAAAGGTGATAAAAAAAATTGTCTTTCTTCATCGAGTGGGAAATGAGAAGCTTTAACCCTCAGCAACCATCTTGCTGAAACATTGCCTCTGGTGGAATCTTTGTTCTCCTGGCTATGCAGTAGCACAACCACACCAAGAAAGTGCAGAACATCTCTTGCTCCCTTAACTTACAGTTACTTAAATCTCCTGGCAAAATAAATTTTAAGCCTATGAGGTATGTGGGGAAATGAGTTCTGCTCTCTTCCATGCTATTTAAGCACATTAGCCACTAAGCAATTACTGATAGAAGAATAGGGCCATAACAAAAACTCTAAAACTGAAAAGACACAGCTGCTGCATATTGGTTCAAAATCCACTGCAAATCGGAGAATCCCTGCTATCTTCCCATGAGGAAGATATATGTCTGGTGTCCTACTCATAGTTTATCATATAGCAGATGGATTGTGAGTCCAGTAGTGTCTGCTCTGTTAAATGTAGAAGAATCCACCATTACTGGCATCTGTTAACACTATTAACAAGATGAAAAATTTTTCTTGGTATTGATTTTCACAGGAAGTAGTTACATGATACCTTCAAAATGGTGAAAAATTATGAAAAAAGAGAAAAGGTTAAATTGTGTTAGTGTCTCTGTTATGTGTTTATATTGGTATTAAAACCTTTCAGGAAAAGAGTAAAAATGTAATACCAATAGATGTGTGTGTATGGCCAGACTTCGCGAATGCAGATTTGGGAAGGGCTCTCCCCACATGGGTGTGCCCTTCCAGCCTGTGCAGTGGATTTTTTAGGTGAGGCACAGTGTGCACAGAACTGGCCCCACCATTTCAGTCCTAAGGGTCCATCTGCCACGGCTGAGCGAGCTTGGACAGTGACAGTGAAGTCCTTGGGACTGTCTACAGCACCCAGTACTAACCAGGGGCTGACCCTACTGAGCATCTGAGATCTGATGGGATTGGATGTCAGGGAGGCATTGAACTGCCGGGGAACAGTCCCCACTGAGACTCAAAATCACAACCTTGGGCTTCAGAGTCCAGAGTGCTCTCCTTTACACCATGGGACTGCTCCCAATAGCAATATATAATGCATAAAAATATAACACTGGATCTGACTAACTTTTCTGAAGCATAGCCTGAGGCAGCAGACATTTGCTCATTGAGGAACATTTTGTGATTGACTAACATCAAAGTATTAGCTCTGCAGCATACAGACTCAATTCACAACTGAGATCAATCATTACATGGATTGTTTCAAAAGCATTTCAACACTGTTCATGAGAGAGAAACTGTGCTGTGGTCAGATCTAACAGACCTGTGAACAGACCTGTCTGGACAGGTCCATGAGCACTGCCTGAATGTAAACATCTAGCAGTGAAACACCTGGATATTTAGCACAGTTGAACACATGCAACTCTGCTAAACAAAGGAAATATAAAGGGATAAATGTAGGTGATAATGCACCATGGGAGGTAATGATCCTATGACACTGATTCTACAGTGACTAAGTAGTTATTTAGAAGTTATTACTTATGCTAGAATATTATTGTAGGGTGTTGGTTTTGTTTTGTGTATATTCTTTGTTTTGTACTGGTTTGGGGTTTTTTGTAAGTTCTCATCTTTAAAAAGAACGAGATTATTTCTCTGATAAGATCATTACTTTCAGATCATTGCATCCCAGATTAGGTTAGTGACATTGACCATCAGGTCTCAGGAGTACCTGCAAGTGTTTTCAGCTAGGACAAGCACTGTTACAACTAATTTACTTCTACAAGACTTTGATCTTGCTCTTACAGCAAATAAAGTGTTTCAAACAATTTTAAAAACATTAGTGAGAACACTATTGACTACAATTACACAGATGCTTTACCTTTTTAACAGGAAGCTGTAGCTTGCTAGTGATACTGTACAAAATAGGTCAGGTGAAAATACTAGAGGCCAAATTCTAAGATCCTTCTTTCATTCTTATGCATTTTTTTCTCATTTTAATTCTAGATGGATCAAACTTCCAGCAGAGAGATCAGTTAGGAAACTGGGAGAGAAAGTCTTTAGCTCAATACTCTCCACTGATTTGCATTTTAGTTAGTGGTATTTCCTTAAAGGATTGTAGGTCTTTTAATCTTCTCATATATTCTGCACCATAGCTCTTTTCATTTGCTTCATCTCAATATTTTCAATGTACTTTCTTTTTTTAATACTTCTTTGACTGTTTTAACCCTATACCTGCCATAATTCCTGACTTTACCTCCCCAGACATCAAATAAAATATATCTGAGAGGACAGGCACTGTCACACCTTTACTGATCCACTTACATGATACCTTGCTTTTACTTGCCCTCAATTATCTTCAAAGCTGAAAGCTCTTAAAGTGGGATTTGTCTTGTTCCATTTGATTCTATGGTGTCCCAAGGAATTTCTGTCTTCTGCATTGTATGAGCAAATGCCATTTTACTTGGGAGGGGCCCAAATGCTCAAGGCTTCCTCCCCTTTTCTCTGTAATCAGTGCCTCACAAGCTTGGTATACCCTGACTTGTAGGTAATATGGTCCTGTTGACTGTACATCCCTTCTTTCTCCCTCCCTCTCTCTCTCCCTATTAAGACTGGAGGTATCCCTGATACATAATCAGTAACATAATTTTGTTTTAGTCACTATTCTTTCTGTGTATTGTATGCAATATGACAGTTTAAATAACAGAAAAAATAGTTCATCAAGATTCGCACAGTGCTGGGCAGTCAGTCTAAGTACTGAGTGTGTTGAGTAAGGTAGAGCTGATAGTGGAGGAAGAATGTGTTTCTGGGGATATCTTACAATCATAGATCTTGATTCATTAATGTTGTGTCAGCACTGTTTATTGTATCTGTGTTTAAGAAAAAAAGTAGTTAAAAATGTGATACAGCCACACTTTTATTGTATGCTAAAAGAGACTTCACCATGGAGCATTACTGGTAATTGATTAGCTTTAAACTCCAGCAGCATTAATTCATCTCTTATTTCAGGAAAAATTTAAACAAATGTGTGACTTTAAATGCTCATAAGTTTACAGTTACTGAACCATGTTTCATTAGCCATGAATAATTTTTCCTTCCTCTGTGAGAATTTATAAAACAACCTGGAATGACGTGTGGAGAATTAGCCATTTTTAAGATTTCCATGCTTGAAAATTTCAATCGGGGCATATAGCAAAAGTGCAGTTTATTTTTCATGCTGGCTTAACTCAAGTGACTGAATTCATTTTACTTATGCTTTCCAAAATAATTCATCACTAGACTGAGAACAGGTGCAGACATTTTTGGCTTGACAGAATTTGCATGAGAAAGTTAGGAGCCACTGATGAAGGGAAGGGCTGAGCAGTGGTTGGAATTCCTCTTTAATGGCAGTGGTCGCTACCAGCTGGGTCCTGAAGAAGCTTAGGCTGCACACTCAAGTGAGCAATAATGGAGAATTCCAGTGGAAAATTAATAGGCTGACAAATACTATTTGTGCTTGATGACCTCTAATTTCACAGGAAGGCCAAATGTTTATGGTAAAACATAGACTAACAAAAAAAGATTTATACCATGGTTATGGGGATCATAATTTGACTGTCTTCTCAAAGCAGTGGTCATGACTGGGGAAAAAACTCCTCCATCGGTCCCTACCAAAACAAAGTACCAAGAATTAAAAGCTAACTACTGCTCATGTTCTATTTGCCTTTTGTCCCAAAATGTAGTCAACTACAAAGAGAAAATTACAACTAGTAAAACTAAAGCAAATAAAGCATTGGGAATTTCATTTCTGAACAGAATTCCTAACTTGAAACAGTGGACAATGCAATCCTCAGTATGTCAAATGGTATAAAAGTATCTTGGCTTATCTGTGTTTAATATCTGCTCCCATTCTGTCCTTTAAACAGTTTCACAGATATTTGATGTTTTTCCTGATGGATCAGTTAGCCAAATTAGAATTTTGGCAAGCTTTATGGAAATTACATCATACAAAAGGAAACTAGGGACATACTGGCACATCCCAGAAACAGCCAGAACAAAATGGTCTGTCACAGCAGTGTGCAGTCATGATCCCAAAGACAGTGTCAGCACTAGCTCGAGGCTGTTCATGGCCATAGACTAAATTTATTTTGTCACTTGAAGACTGAGCTTTTGCTACTGAAATGCCAACTAGAGGAGGGAAAGGCAGAGGAACAGCCACGCTAATTTGACTTGCTGGATCAACCAGTAGTCTATATATCCCAAATGTTCCCTCAGAAGAAGTAGTCAGCTTGGTCCTCCAGATGCCTGGCATAAACAAAGTAGGTAGAAGACCATGCCTGTTTAGCAGCTTTCAGTATCTGCCTACTCTGCCAGTTCTCAGAGACTGTCTTGGGCAACACAGGTGTATTGAATCCCTGGGCTAATGAATGGCCTTTCTCAGCAGGGCTAATTGGCTGCAGCTGTAATACCATCTTGATGCATTCACATTATTTATGGCCAGCTCTTGCCAAAGTAATGATTTCTGTATTTCAGAGAACCTGGTGTTCTAGTTTAGTAAAACAAACGAGAGGTGGAGACAAAGCTTCTGAGTCCAGGTACACTACAAAAGAGGGGAAAGAAAGGGGGAAAAGAATGGTAAGTGAATAAGTAAAATCTGTCCACAAGGAAGTACTCTTAGACTATGCTTAGACTTTACAAAGGTTTCTAACTATTGTTACAAGTAGGTTTTAGGACAGAATGCTTATGATGATGGGGTAAACAAAACTGCAGATGTTTTGAAGTGGAGCTCCTTAGAGCTAAAAGAAAATAATTGTATGATGCTATCTGTGAATCTAAGCATCTACACTTTAAGGATCTAGTGCAGAAAACCTTCCTAAAATTTTGTAATACTTCTCTAGGAGTAGGTAAGGCAATCAGTTGTAATTCAGACAATTTTTATTGCTTTCTATTCCCCACAGCTTTTCTCTATCTGATAGATATTCTCGGCCTTGCTTAATTTTTTCCTTTCTTCTTGAAGAGCAGTTAATTTAGTTTCATACTTTCTGCTTGTTTGTACAGGAAATAAAGCAAGACTCTTGCTGGTTTGCACTGCAAAAAATCTCCCTGAATTTCAATTAATGAACAGGTTCATTGAAACTATTCACTGACTAGTGAAATGTAATTATTCCTGGAATAGTTAGGGCCAGTTCACCTTGCCCCTGAATGCGGTAGTGTCTCTCTCTTCCAAAGCCTTCTGGATTCAGCGCTTAGCTATATCATTACAGAATATACAAATTAGAGGAGAATGAGAAATGAGTAATATAGGTAAAGAATATTGTCATTTCTATGTTATGGATTGTTCTTCTGTATCCTGTCTTTTTCTTTCCTAATCCACCATAAATGTGCTGAAGTATATGAAATGGTATGTTTTTTTCCTTTTCTGAGAGCAGTGAAGCCTGCTTGAGTTAATAAGTGAATCAAAGGAAAATTAACTCTGAAAGTGAATAATGAGAAAAATCTCTAGATAACAAGCCTTCTTATGTGCCCATCAAGAAGACCTGCAACTTTTAAATTAATTACCTTTAAATGAATACAACGTGTGAAAGAAATTTCAACACCTACTGCATGCCTTAAAACACTTTAATGCCTCATTTATATCCTTCAGATCGGCCAGGTTGTTAAGTGTCCATCACCAAACAGTGATAGAGTGGAAGAAATAGCCATCTATGCCAGTAATATGTCACCTGAATCCAGTTAGGAACTTGTCTGTTAAGGTTATATTAGCAAGACAGAAATTGCCAAAGAAATTGTGCTTTTATTAAATGCTGTTAATGTTTATTCTTTCTGAGCTCTAGAAGTTTTTTAAGTGTTTAATATGACTCAGATTCTTTAATATTTTTCAGTTCTGACTGGTAACTTCTTTCCCAAGTGTGCTTTGTATTTTTTTCAGTGTGGTAATAGGGTGTTTCAGTTCCACTGCCAACAACTTGGGAAGTCAAAATCTGCATCATGAGATTTGTTAATAATTCTTCAATTTTGTATGCCTCTACTTTATATTGCCTTTTAATTTCAAGCATCTTACCTTTACTTCAGTCAAAGGAACATATGTTTCAAATGTTTGATTGGCAGCTGGGGAGTTTATTTTTTAATGAGATCTTTTCTTTGATCAGTTTTTACTCATATTAGTAGATCACTGCTACACAAAGTGATTCTGGGATCAGTCTGCTCACTGCTGTTAATAAACAGGACATTATTAGAGGCATTGTGATGATGCCCATGGTTGATGCTTGAGGTACTGTGGGCAGGTTGTAGTCTGAGGGTGTGATATGTGATTTCATATTCATATAGATAGGTGATACCTATCTTGCTATAAGGTTCAATATGAGTTGGAACATGTGTAAGGAGACTGGGAGGAAAGACTTGACTAGTCTGTTGACTCTGGTGCTCAGCTACTCTACTTAGAGAATCAGGTTCTGAAAACTGTTTTACAAGTCTATTTTGTTAAATTAATTTTGCACTTGTTTTCCTTGAAGACCTGCATTTAAATAGACTTGATCAAATATATAATAGTGATTGTGTTGGACTGGGATGCTTATGATCTTTATGCTGTGTTCCCATTCTGTTTGTTGTTATTGTCCGCTTGGAAAAAACCCGTACAGTAGCGTTTGGTAGTAACAGCCTTCGGACTCAGATCTTTGGTGAAGAGACCCAAAATATCTTTAATGTCTCCATTATTTTGTGTCTTCTGCTTCCCAGCCATAGCATAGGGAACAAAAATGACTTTCAGAGACCACTTGCTTCTCCTAATTACCTCCGTGCTCTGCATAAAAAATATCAGACAATCTGGTCTGAGCTAAAGGTATTCCTTTCCATGGCAGAGGAAACTGTTGTTTGTTTGCTTGTTTTCCCTATTATATCAGGACCATATTTATTGATGTTTATAGATGGTTGCTACATCAATCCATGTAATGCAAAAAAAGAGCACAATAGGACTGGAACAAAGATGAGTAAGTTAACCATACAGTGACATTCTGGAGATGGCAGATTTACCAGGGACAGCTTAATTAATCTAATTATGCTTTATGAAAAGCCTGCTGAAAGAGAGCTTTTCTCCTCAGGCAGATATTGTACAAATATCATCAGCATAGTGGTTACTGATGACCACACATGAGGATGGGTATGAGGTGTGTAATAGCAGCAAAAAAAAAAATCAAAAAAAAAAATCAATCTTTCTTGAATCTTTTCACTGTTTTCAAAATCCAGGATAGGGATCTGGGGACTAATTGGCCTATTACACACAAATCTCTTAGGAAGACTCTCTTGGAACTTGATGCACTCAGGACTTATATAATTATGTATATTAATTATAAAGCGGTGAACTTGCTCTCATAAAAAGAGAGCAGTTTCCATTCCTCAATATTTACCTACTTTTAAAGCAAAGTTTTAACTTCTAGAGAATCTATGGAGGTTATGTTCCTAAAGACTAGATAACTTAGCAGAACAAGGTGCTGAGAATTTGTATGTCTAAATGTTGTGACAAGTTGAGGACTAATTAAAGCTGGAGCCAGAGTAGGAGGTTAAATGGCACTTCCCTAGAGGCTCAGTCCAAGCAGGGAAAGTGCAATCCAGCGGCACTTTACTAACAATGTAAGCCACTGTGTTCTTGGTTGGCTAACACCAGTGGTGAGCTTGCTCTGTGCATTGCCCTGATGGAATGTGAACTCTTCTTACTAGATGCTGTTTAGAGGAGTGAGGGTAGAAATATACTGTGACTGATAAATCCTCCTTCTCCAGAAGAGCTTCTTCACTGCCTTCTTCCACATTTGGACCTGTTGATATAACCTTATTGGGGTATCCACATGGCCTGCCATCTAACCAAGAAAATTTTGAAATAAATGGATGAGTCAACTTGAAAAGAAGTGTAAAAGAAGCATGTAAAGCTTGTAAATTTGTGGCAGGAGGCGAGAGGGAAGTGGAAAGAGAGTAGCAGTCAAAACATATTTTAATACTTCCCAACGTCACCCCATTGGCATGACAACTTCCGTTTAGGCCTAAGAGAATATCCTCAATGTTGTAGTGATCCAACCACTGCACTGACAGGACACGGAGAAAAAGTAAGGATCTGTGTCTGTGAACTTGTAGTGTGCTTTCTCAGCCATGTAGGGATTTTAGAGGGTACCATGGATACAAAACAATCAAGAGAACCCACATTTCCAGCAATATGGGGGTGCAAGTAGAAGAAACTGCATTTCCAGAAGAGAGTGATAAGGACTTGTTACTCTCAAGCCCTATGAGAGAATGGTGTGTGTGTGTAACTGTGAATGTGGGGCATGTTGTAAGTCTTGGGATTAGTTACAGTGTGTTTAGTAATTTATAGGTATCTATTAACATTTCAGAAACTTCTAATATTGTAGTTTGTGTTGTATTCCTGATACTGAATGCATAATTTACTGATTGCCAATTCATCACATAATTATTAAATAATGGTTTCTTTGTCTGTGGTTTGATTTAAACCAGGTGAACTGAGCAGTTTTTTTTCTGGTAATGTACCCTAACAAGACACCCCTGAGATTGCTCCTCAGTCACTGCCTTCAGCCAGCTGTCTCCAGCTTTGAGTAGGGAGTGGCTGTCTTACAATGTTCAGGTTCTGAGGAAAAAAGACAAGCCCCCTTGTTGTCTTCCTGTGGTAGTTTTCTATTTATGTGTGAATGGCACATCCTTAAGTGAATTCAAGGTAGGTCTTGCAAATAGTTCTTTATGCAATCATTGGTTTTGGATTTTAGTGTTCCAGACATCTTCTCCTTCAAGCAGACTAGACTAGCAAACAAAGCAATTTTTAAAGTGACAGTCTTAGTCAAGTAGATTTAAAATCCCCAAAAAGCCCCCACCACACTTCCCTGTGTAAAATGTCTTCCCCTAACCTATGTTGACCAGAAAAGTCCAGTAAATTAATCTTTCCATGATATGAAATATTATTATATTCTGAACCTTGTTATTACTTTTAGAGGTTCTTGGAGGTAATTAAAATTATGTGGTGTTTAAAAATATTTTTTAATCTTCTACAGAACCCTTTTCCACAACAAACAAGTGCAGGAAATTAGTATTGCAGGTACCAATGAAGAAAGCCTCTGTATAGGTATAAAATGGGATGCAAGGGAGTGTCAGTAATTGTCTTATTTGGTTTTGCGGTTTTCCCCTTTGCATGCTCTCCAGGCTGATGCCTGGCTTTCAGGATGGTCTGTGGCAAAGCAATCAAATTCATGGCTCATAACTGTAATAGCAGGTGGAGGACATCTAATTAAAATAAGCCAGGCAGGCCTTGTGATACTGTCTCTATTTTCAGGCCTAATATTAGCATGAGATGAATCGTCTAATTACATACTCCCTAATGTTCTTCCAAAATACTGTTTCATCCCACACAACAGTGTAGTTGCAAGTACCTCCTTTTTAAAAGAGGTAAATGCAAATAATCTTTCTAAAAATGCTAGTTGGAGCAATTACTTCTTTGCTATGACAGCTTGGTTGTCAGCTGCTGAATTTATCCAAATCCATATGCCTAACATGGGTAAGAGGTCTCACAGATGGGGAGGAGGTGTGAATGAACTGATTTCTAATGGTAGCAGCACCACCTGTGATGAAAAGGTAAAGCTTGAAAATATTGACAAGGGAAAACCTGCATTGTGCTGCATGTTTTTGTTCTTCTGAGTTTCAGCCAACTTACTGATTAATCAACACATACTTAATGTTTACACTCCATTAAGTGTAGCAGTAGTCAGTGCTTTTGTTTTGTGTAGACCCTGACATATCATTTGGTGGAAGTCTAATGTAACTCACTTCATGGTTCTTTTCTTTTCCTTTTTAAATTTCCAATGGAATTTCTACTGAATAAATTAGTAAATTTGTCATTTTCTCTAAAATAGTGTCACATGGACAGTTTGATGAAATAGCTCATTACAGTCAATGAAGTGAAATATGAGTTCCATCAGCACATTTTCATCAAACGGAGTTACAGAAATTAGCTTGCTGTTATCAAGGACTGTGGAATACAAAAATAAAATTAAGCAAGCTATTAGAGGTTAGATTTAGGGAGGGTCCCAATTGAGTTGGAACACGACTGCCACTGTGAAAAACAGAGGGCTGCTCTGTGCTTAAATGAATTGAAAAGCATCAGTATTAATTGTTAATCATGTACTTTAGGGACAAAATTAAATTTGGAACCACCTGAGTGTACATGAATATCACACACTATGAAACGACTCAACCAGGAATGAATGAAAAGTGTGTACTTGCTGTTCTGCAGTCACTATCAAAGTTTGTAACTCAAGTAACTTGTCCCCAGCATCGTTACTTCTATGACCCAACAACAGAGCCTAAATAGATGGAAATTCTCCTTTGTTGAAATTACCCTTTCTCTCAGTGCTTTCCCAAGTCAGAAAGAATCTGACTCTGTTGTGCTCAACCTGGGAGAATTAAGTACTGAAATATACCGTCACACAGTGGGGTGCAGCTCTCTCCTGCCAAACTGAGGAGCTGTTGACAGACAACAATTTGATTCTTGAAATGCTATTTTTTATGTCAGCAACAGTCAATAATCTGTGATCAAGACTGATGTACTCAAGCCTTCTCATTCTTGAAATAATACTCCCAATATTTAACTTTAGCCTTGGATCTTCAGCTGACATTTAACATTTTGTTTTAATAAATTATTATTAGACTTAATTTGCTATGTGCAGAGGGAATGATTTCAGCTGTTTCCACTTATTCATGTTATTTTTGTATTTTGGCCCTTTCTAATTTTACCCCTTAACTAGGCTGGGAATGAATTCTTAGTGTCTTGATAATGATGTGATACAGACTAAACACTTCAGGCAGCCAAATGCCAGTTTCATGTGACATTTTTTTGCAGGTGTCATATGTGGTAAAATTCTTATATATGAAAGTAGAGGAGGCAGCCTAAATCCTGCCAGACAGAAACTTGAAGGGATTGCCACAGTTAAGAAAGCTTGGAAGCTGCCTGACCTCTTGTTGAATTGAGAACTGGCTCACTGTCATACTTATTTTCACTTGAAGGTTATTGTCCCAAGTAAATTCAGTTTCCCAATTATGACTCAGTCTCTAATGAATTCTAATAGACTAAACTGCCCGCCCCATTTAGAAGCATGCATGTGTAATATTCTCTCCTCCACTGAGTCATAGGACTTGCCTAATTTTGGAGACTAAAATTAAGTTTAATTTTGGGATGGCATTTCCCAAAAGGGACATGAAGCTATAAATAATGGAAAGCCGTAACCAGTAAAAACTGTTTGCATTTTGATTGCTCTGTCATTTCTATTACATAATTGTTTCAAAGTGCACAAACTCAGGCAGCATTGTAGTTGGAGAATATTGCATGATCTGCCAAAATTAGCAAAAGACCAAATTTACCTGCAAATGTAGCATCACTTGCTTACAAATGTAGGATGGTATTTTGTCATTTTCACATTTCTGCTTTAACTATCCAAAGAAAGTATTGCAACAGCCATTTCTCAAATGTCTCTTTCCATCCTAATGATAGACTAGAAAAGTGAGAGAGGATTTGGGAGATATGGTATCAGTTTTGCTCTTCCTCAACCACAACCCACATCAAAGGAAATGTTACTATCCCTTTCAAAGAAATCTGATTTCATCCTGGAAGACAAGTCTGGAAGGAGTCAAGATAGAGGAGGATTAAGAAATGCAGTCATTAGGCTAAGGTGTAGGATGGCAAGAGGTCCAAATACTTCTACTTAGAAACCTTTTTTTGCCATCTGATTTCATGCCAAGCTTTTAGAATCGGCTGAAGTAAGGTGAGAGATAAAAGTTGAGAAGAAGATTTTAGTAGTCTGTTGCTAGCAAAAGGCCTAGAAAACAGAGATTTCTGATAGGCTATAGGATTGGTCAGGAAGTAAATATAGGCTCAGGCAAAGGAGAAATCAGGAGCAAAGCGTGACTGATACTTGGTAGATGTAGATGATTAACTGAGATGTTGTCACGGTCATTGCCTCTTGGGAACCCTGTAATGGGAGATGGCAGAGGAGCCTTACACTGCAGCTGCTGCCCTCATGTCTGCAAAACCATTTATATATATTTATATTTGTCACTTTCTCCCACTTACATGTAACATGAGATAAAGTTAATGTCTTTCTGTGTAAGGAGATACAGAGAGTGTATACTTCTGTGTAGGCAAAATGCAATGTAATGTTGAAAAAATTTGAGAATATCTGTCACTGTAGAATCATAGAGTGGCTTGGGTTTGAGCTACCTTAAAGATCATTTAGTTCCAAACCCTCCTGCCATGGGCAGGGACACCTTCCAGTAGACCAGATTCCTCAAAGCCTCCGCAGCCTGGCCTTGAACACTTTCAGGCATGAGACATCCATGACTTCTCTGGGCAACCTGTTCCAGTGCCTCTCCAGCTGCACAGTAAAGAGTTTCTTCCTAATATCTAATCTAAACCTGCCCTCTTTCAGTTTGAAGCTATCACCTCTTGTCCTGTCACTACATGTCCTTGTAAAAAGTCCCTCTCCAGCTTTTTTTATGCACTTTTTTGGTACTGGAAGGTGCTCTAAGGTGTCTCTCGAGCCTTTTCTTCTCCAGTCTGAACAACCCNCCTCAAAGCCTCCGCAGCCTGGCCTTGAACACTTTCAGGCATGAGACATCCATGACTTCTCTGGGCAACCTGTTCCAGTGCCTCTCCAGCTGCACAGTAAAGAGTTTCTTCCTAATATCTAATCTAAACCTGCCCTCTTTCAGTTTGAAGCTATCACCTCTTGTCCTGTCACTACATGTCCTTGTAAAAAGTCCCTCTCCAGCTTTTTTTATGCACTTTTTTGGTACTGGAAGGTGCTCTAAGGTGTCTCTCGAGCCTTTTCTTCTCCAGTCTGAACAACCCCAACTCTCTCAGCCCATCTTTGTAGGAGAGGTGCTCCAGCCTTCTGATAAGCTTCATAGTGCTCTTCCAAATAAATTCACATTTTTATTCCTATTAAAACTGCTGATGTCGTGGATCTGCATTGTAGTTCCCTGAAGGTTACTCTAATGAACAAATCTAGATTCAGTTATTCAAAAGTGCTGGAATTCTGCCTGTAAAATTTTCATTTCACTAATGGGCTGGGCAGATTCTGATTTTTCTCAAACAGTTCACAAATGAAGCTTAACATCATGTTGTTAACAGCTTTTATTACATTTCCCATTACATGAAACAAAACATAAATTTTAAATGCACAAAAATGAGAAAATCGAATGAATGCAAGTCTGAGGTTTTGTTCAAAATATTCTTGTGTCATTATTGACTTCCTTCTAAAAATATCAGTTTATGTCTGTTTAACAGGCTTACATTCTGTCTGCCTGTATGCCTGATGGTAGGAGAATACAGGGTAGGAGTTAACCTGATTGACTTCTATTTACCTTCAGATAGCCAAGCTCTGGTGAGTTTCATTTAATCATAAACAAGTTCTGGTTCTCAATTAATTTATATCTCATGTTGCTATATCTATCAAAGCATAGTATGTGCAAAGACACAATAACATATCAGTATTATTTTATATTTCCATTTCATGGGTATCAGTATATTTTCAGACAGTTGGGCCCAGGTGGTGTGTTCTTTTTATGGAAGACTTCTATGTTCTGCTCCACCACTCTTTTGTTCCAGCTCAAACTCTCCACCAGGTCAGGGGAACTTTAAAGATGGATGCCTGAACTTACACATTTCTCTTCAGTTTGTATAGCCTCAATTTATGATTTCATTCTCACATGTTTCAGACCAACTGTTCCACTCTTGTCCTCTGTGACAGAGGATCTTTGACAACCTGTCAGGAAACTGAAATTGTAGCAGACCTTCAGCCTTGAGCCTGCAGCCTGAGATCTGAGTTCAGTAAGACCTCTTTTGGATAAATCCACTTACTGCTGCAGTAATACTTCAGGACCTGGGGCAAGCTTTAGAAGCAAGCTGATCTATCAAGTGCATAAGGCCCTAGTAAAACTGAAAAGCAGCCTTTTTTAAAGGCCTATGGTAAATTGTTTCAGTCTCACTGGCTTAATCCCTCAAGTATTAAGCAAACAGTTATGATTTGGGACTTGCGGGGGAATCTGAACAAGCTGAGGAATAGGGTAAATGTTCATAAAATTAGAGTGGTAAAATTAGAATAATAAAACAAATCCAAACTGTTATGTGGGCTGATTAAACAGTAAGAGCTTATTTCCCCCCTCTGCTATTCTGGTAATGTAATGTTCATTTTAATGACATTCTTATATCTTTCAAGTCTGTAAAAAGTTCTGTACATCTTTCTGACAGTGATAAGAAGCTAAGACCATGCAGCAGAGTCCTAAATGACCCTATGATAAATTGAAGAAAGTCTGGATCTGCTAAGCTGGTAAGGCATGAGTTGGAACTGGGATGGGAAGCCAGTGCCACTGCTGGAGAATGACAGCCAGAATAGGTACCTTATTAGTCTTCCTCTGGAAAAAAGGATGATAACAGGATTATCCAAAAGGACAGTTCAAACTGTGAGTTCATTTTGGATGTTGCGGATTTCTCCCCTTGTAGGAGCTTGTCTGTCCCCATTGACTTTTAGCAAGCCGATATATCCATTGATTAAATGTGGTGCCTAGGACTGATTAAAATGCAAATGTGTTTGTTGAGTGACATATGACCATAATTCTAGAGTGATTTTAAAGGTTTGGAGAACCCAGCCAAGTATTCTGGTTTACCTTTATCATAGTAAAATTTAAGGGTCATTACACTAACCAGCCACATACACTAATCTGTGGAGGGACACATCATGTGTTCGTATTGTGCAGGTTTAAAGCAAGCCATGGTATTTGGTACTTCTGTGGTGAGAACTTTGTGCTACTGCCACAAGAGCCTGGTTTACAACTATCATGCATTTCTTGATCTATCATTTCAAGGCAATAATTTTGGAAATGTCTAAAAAGTATGACTAATGTCTGGACTGGATCTAATCTTGTACAGTTTGGATCTGTGCCTATCCAAATAGAATTTGCAGGCTGGCTGGCAGGCTCAGGACTGTCTTTGGGGTTTCATGTCAGTAGAGCTGATCTCTGCACAGAATAAAAGGCTAAACCATCTTTGTCATCATTGTATGAAGTCTCTGTTTGGCCTTATTCTAATTCTGATGAGTCTTAGTTCCGATCCTAAATTTACGTGTCTCTAAATATACCTGTTTGCAGTTCTATCTGTGTATCTCAAGTCAGAAGTGTTATCATAGAATGGCTTGGATTGGAAGGGATCTTAAAGATCTAGCCATGGACAGGGACACTTTTCACTAGACCAGATTGCTCAGAGTTCCATCTAACCTGGCCTTAAACACTTCCAGGTATGAGACATCCACAGCTTCTTTGGGCAACTTGTTCCAGTGCCTCACCACCCTTTCAGTAAAGAATTTTTTGCCAATATCTAATCTAAACCTACGGTCTTTCAGTTTGAAACCATTCCCTCTTGTTCTGTCACTGCGTGTCCTTGTAAAAAGTCCCTCTATCTTTCTTGTATGTTCCCTTGTATGTTCCCTTGTATGTTAATGCTGAAAAGCCGCATTAAGGTCCCCAGAAGTCCTCTCTTTTCCAGGCTGAACAATCCCAAATCTCTAAGCCTGTTTTCACAGGAGAGGTGCTCCATCTCTCTGATTAACTTGGTGGCCCTCCTCTGTACTTATTCCAACAGATCCATGTCTTTCTTGTGCTGAGGATCCCAGGCATCCCATCCTTCAGGTGTGTAAACAGTACCACTCAGCTTGGTGACAAAGCTTGCAAACTTGCTGAGGGCGCACTCAATCCCTTAATTGTAATAAGGTCTTCTGTGCAAGACTACTGAAGACATTTTCTGTGGCGTCCTTAAATCTCAGCTGTTCTTTAAATTATGAAAGTTATGTGACTGTTCGTCTTGTAGTAATGATTTGTGATCCTGATAATCAAATACCACAGTTTTTCCTCCTGTAACTTCAGAAGCTAATTTCAATTTCCTTTCCTTTAAATCATCCTTGAACACTTGAATTGCTCTATACATATTGTAACAATATGTTTAGTAAATTTAACTTGTTAATTAACTCAACAGCATGGTTATTCAACTTGTTAATTTTGTAGTGCAATTGTTAAAAAAATACCTATGGCCAGAGAAATAGCCAAGGACTAATCCAGCATAATGAATGGCAATCTTATTTATTTATTGAGAGTTATGGCTTAACCCACCCCACCCCCCAAAAAAATCCCCATCAGTTCCCCCACAGCCCTAACTAGTGTTACAATTGGCTTACAGAAACCTTATTTTTTTCAGAGAACTGTCCTCAGAACATTAACATAACCACAAAACTGTATGGAAAATAAGAGAGAGAATCATTCAGTAATGAACTCCATTGAGCAGAGGTGGGAAAGAGTGAGGAACAGGAATGTAAAAGAATATTAAGGGAATGAAAGGTACTTCCTACCTGAAAA
>VWZD01010189.1:49117-63950 GCA_013396695.1 Sakesphorus luctuosus
TGCAATTATGTGTGAAAGATGAGGAAGATACAAGAGAATGAATAAAAAAGGCATGGGCTTGAGGGCACAGGTGTATGAGTTGTTCTTAACCAGTATCCATGGCTGAATTTCGGTAGCTAATCACATATATGCCGCTGCCTCTTGGCACTGGAGAGGTAAATCCTTCTTTTGGCTTTCAGGATTCTCTCTAACAGTAAAATGGAGTTATGCATGATACTGAATAGCAATATTTAACTTATGAAAGCTGAAGCAACAAAGAAGTATAGAAATACTCTCCTTTTTTTAGGCTTTAGAATTCAGAACTGAAGACTCTCAAACCAAAACTGTGTTTTAAATTAATAACCATTGGGAAANNNAAATGGACAAGTACAAATTAGGGGAAGACATGGCCAACAATGATCTAGGTTAGGAGGCAGAACTCTTTCAGCAGTGAAATACAAACTGCATTATCAAAGGACTTTTTACGTCGGGGTAAAAAAAAAAAAAAGAAAAAGAAAAAATCTTGGGGGAAGGAGAATGTTTTGAAAATATAAACATTGCTACCTCCCTCATTTGGGCTGGCAGCTGGTGACTGACATCAACATCCTTATCCATTTAATATACTAGATGTTGAAGCTTGATTCTTTATTGCAGTTCCTTTCTTTGTGTTTTTTACATCTTGAATATTATAATATTAATCAAGAATATACTTATATTTATTGCTCTTACCCACTTCCTCTGTGCAAGGATTCTTTTATAGGTCAAACAACATAATGTATTGCAGTGCTTCAGCAAACCCAGCTGTGGCTCCATGTGTTACATACCCTAAATAAAATATGTAAGACAAGTCCTCAGGTCATGCAGTTGAATATCTGCAATCAATCTTTACCATGCTGGGGTGTATCAGTCATATATAGAGTTACAGACCATGGTAATAGCCAGCATCTTTCAGCTAGGATTATGCAGTAAGAATAATAAAATGTAGAAATACATAATTTTTACCATTTTGGCCACAAACACATAAATCTTTTAAAGGCACTAACATAGCATTTGCACAACCTGATATATGGAGTAACTTGTAAAGTATGATATTTAGGAAGGAAAAACCCCATTATTTTTCTCTTAACACATGAATGGATTCTGTTGCAAACAATTTTACAGAAAGATGACAAATCTGCTCAGCACTGGAGCAAAAAGACCCAGTGTTCTGGGTGGCAAGATTTTCGTTCTGTGTAAAGATATCTTATCAAGAGATATCTTATTGTGAGATGGTGAAGGGGATGGCAATGAAAATGTTATTTAGAGAAAGGGGAGGAAAATGTAAGTAATTTACATGATGTCATAAAATAAGCTTTGCAAACAGCTGCTTTTTAGCTACAACAGTTCAAGAAATTAAACAGTGCTATGCAATCAGATTCATCAGCTTGCAATAACTGCACTAACCCATGAATGAAAAAGAGAAAGATACTTGGCTGAAGAAAAATACTATCAAATTTCTCAGTCACTTCAGTTCTTAAATAATTATGTTTCTGCAACATATGTTCCTATGACCCTTATTGCATGGATTGAGTGATATTTTCCTAGAATGTCATAGGTTCCTCATAAAGGAAGAAACTATATATTTCCAGCCTACCCACCTTCTGAGTTATGAAGCTAACAACTCATTGTAGGGCTAACAGCACAGGCTGTACCCTATACATAACAGAAGTACAAATCCTATTTGTCATGAACCTCTTCACTATGGAAAATAGGTCATCCTTTAAGCATTAGGATTAGGGTTCTGCAGGTCTAATTTTATCCTTGATTCTGCACCTGACTTAGTCCTTAACTTTTCAGCAGCTCATTTTTATTTCTCTGTGATCAGAAGTTTACAGCCATGCTGTTTGGTCATCCCTGATCTATTTCAAACCTGAGACCTTCTTCTGCTGTTTGGAAAGCATCTAGCACAGTGTGTTGCTGATTCTGTTTGGGTCATATACATGCTACAGTAACTAGTATCATACATTATTATTTCTGGGCCTGTCTTTGCCAGAAGGACAGGCATTAGCTTAAGGCACTTATGTTAAGCTTATGTATATAGAAAAGTGAGGACCTTCTTCCATAGATGTGAAAATAATTATGCAATTATGTGTGAAAGATGAGGAAGATACAAGAGAATGAATAAAAAAGGCATGGGCTTGAGGGCACAGGTGTATGAGTTGTTCTTAACCAGTATCCATGGCTGAATTTCGGTAGCTAATCACATATATGCCGCTGCCTCTTGGCACTGGAGAGGTAAATCCTTCTTTTGGCTTTCAGGATTCTCTCTAACAGTAAAATGGAGTTATGCATGATACTGAATAGCAATATTTAACTTATGAAAGCTGAAGCAACAAAGAAGTATAGAAATACTCTCCTTTTTTTAGGCTTTAGAATTCAGAACTGAAGACTCTCAAACCAAAACTGTGTTTTAAATTAATAACCATTGGGAAAGTTTTGCTAAACTTGAACTCTGGTGCATGCTACACTCAGCACATGGAAGCATTAGCCACATATCTATACACTGAACAAGAGCATCTTCCGTGTCATTCCAGTAAAGAAAACGAAGAGCCCACATTCTGTGGAAGAATAAAAGAGGAAATTTTGAACTAGACTAAATGATTTTTTTTTTTCTAATATCAACATAAAGAAAAATAATATTCTCATGCAAGCAGGAGAAACAGGAGGTGTTCAGTGCTTTACTTCTGATAATAGCTTCTGAATATCCCATTTAAGGTGATATAACTTTTGCTTATGTCTTCAGAATTGGGCTGGCAGTAAGCAGTGATTAATATACCTTCAGTGTCCTATCCAGGAAGTCAAGACTAATTCTGCACTTTGAAAACTAAGGACTTACATTTGGTCTGACCATCTGAAATGCAAGTCTCCTCACAATTCTCTGTTTTGCTTAAGTTTTCTGGTTTATACTTTTTTTTTCTTTAATAACATGAGGTTTTAATTTAATTTGTAATTATATAAAGTAGCAGAGAGAAAGAGAAAAAAGTAAAAAGTAAGATGGTGTATGAAGGAAGGGCTCATTTTTGAAAATTCTCAGATAAAAACTTTCTGGCTCAGCTTGTGGCTACATGAACTATGTTCTTTAAAGAACTCTATATGTTCAACTTCTTAAAATAGAGTAAAATATCTTGCTGTTTTCTGATGAGATATGCTTGTATGTACTTGTTGATAAAATAACACATTTCAAGAAACCCATCGAAGTTAGATTCATATCATCATTGATTCTGTTGAAGTGCATCACCTTGTTATATAGTGAAATTCAAGTACATGCTGTTCAGGGGCAACATTTGAAAAAAAAACAACAAACACAAAACCTATGAGAATAAATTGTGTATATTTTCTCAGGAGCTGTTAGTAGAGTAGCTTGGGTGATCTCCAATAAGTGTAGGACATGTCTTCAGGTAGAGTTCTTATTTACTTTTCTTTCATGATAGATGAAGGCAAAAAACTGACTTTTTTTTTATTTCTCACAATGTCCTAACAGTTTATCCTAGCCTTTTCCCTGTATCTGTGGATAATATACATAAAACTGTAATGGCTGGGAAAATTTCTTGATCACCTGAGTGTTATTCAGAAGCTAAACGAGCTGCAAATTTAATTTGAATTATCTGGCAATGTTTCATTTTGGAGTAAAGTTGCTGGGGTTTTTTACATGGTAGTTAATTTGGAAATTAATCTCCAATGTAACTGGACTTGCCTAGATGTCACTTAGATAAAGTCTTGTATAAACGGTGTGAAATTGCATTGTTGGTCACTTCTGTAAATAGGAATGGTCTAACTATTATCCAGTTGAATATTAAAGCTAACTTTAATATTTTAGTCCTAGTCTGGACTCTACTAGAATTACCTTTTGTAGTCACTTTCTGTTAAAATCAAGTGGATGTGGTTTTCCAGCTAGCTTCTGGGGCCCAACTGCTTCTTTCCTTTTTTAGACTGACTGAGCAGGTGGATATCTGTAGGGTTGGAGTCCAGAATATTTTCTGTGTTACTTTCCAAGAGATGTGGTTTCGGATAAAAATGGTGTACATATTCTTCTGGTATTTTTCTTGATGCCTCTGAGGCTCCAATGAAAATTATTTTACCAGTGTTCTACAATTGTAGATAATTTTTACCCTTAAAGAGTAATTGCCACTGTATGTGAGGTGGCACTTACAGACTGCTCAAGGAGTTATTGTTTGTGTTTTCATTTTGTTTTTGAAAACAAGCAAACAAGAAAAAAACCCCAAAGCAAACCCTCAGCCTTATTTTAAACTGTGTGTAGCACAAGATCACAATATGATTGGTCTTGCAATTTTTATGCATGTCTGGGACACTTTGAGCCAATATCAAAATTAGATCTGTGAATGAGAGGGATTTATGCCCAGTATGAAATTATAAGTTTCTACAGTCTTTCCAAGATTAATTTCGCACTTCATAATTTCTTGTGGAAGAGTTGTCCAGAAAATGCTGAATCAATGCAGTGAGATAGGTTCTTACCCTGGACGAAAATGAACAAACATCTGCTTTGGTCTAGTCTTACTGACTTCAACAGTTTGTGTAACTCCCCATGCAAATATATGGGAGTGAAGATGGCCTTTACAGGGTTTCTGTTTAGAAGGTTTGCACCTTCCTATATCTAAAAAAAATTGGGCAGAAGCCCATCTTCTTAACTGCTGTCATTAGCTGTCCAAGTCATTACTTAATTTCAAAATAACAACTAAACTGCCAAAAAAACCTTGTAGTACCTTATGCACTAATGTAGGAAGAAAGTACTTTCAATAGTAAAACTGCATCAGAGACATCTATGTTCCTTTTCTCACCAGCTATGATTGTCATTGTTTTTCCCTGGTTTTTACAGCTGTCACACTAAATCTGTGATTTCTGTTAGAAGGTCTATCATGGTAAGAGACCAGGCAATAGCTGGCAAACAGGTATGATACAACTACTCTGGTGTCTTGTGACAACCGTATTCAGCTTCCTCCATTGGCAGACATATCCATAGGCTACTCCATGTGTGTCTGTGTAATAGAGTAGGAGTGCAATAAGCATCCAGTGAAGAGAACATGTTAAAGACTGTAAACTTTTAGGAGTGACTGAAGACCCTTTCATGATCTTTCGTGAAAACAGACATTGAACTTCCTCAGTTTTTTTGTTCTTTAAGATTTTTCCCCCTTAGTGTCTTCAAAACCCAGTTCAGTCATGCTGTGATTCCCAGTCTGGTTCTGCACAATTATTATACCTGAGGCAATATAACGGTAATAATGCAACGCTCTGCCCCAGCTAATTAACTCTGAGCTAGCTCATGTTTCTCAAAATAGTGCAGTATAGCATCTGCAAATTTACTTGGGAGGAAGAATCTGGTGTACTGGAGTGCCATGGTCCCACTTTCCACTTTTCCCATTAGCTGCATCCAATTTACTTACATTTGCTTGGGCATCTAACAGGGTTGCAGCTACACAGCTGGCTTTGTTCACTTGGAAATGTGAGGAGGACGTTTGGGTTAGCACTATGCAAACAGTGAGCTAGAGATAATTTGCAATGTAGATAGACATGTACCATATGGATAGACAAAACAGATGGTGAGTGAGGGAGGAGGAGAGTTATGAACAGAAGCACAGAACAGTGAACAGATTTCCTCCCAGTTGTCCTGGAGTCTAGTACAGGGTCAAAATAAGAGCCCAAATTCCTTGGCCTGGAGGTTCATTTCTTAACAGGGTTGCCTTAAGTCAGGGAGTACTTTTTTTTGTTGTTCCCTTAACTAATCTGCTCACTTTAAGTATAGCTATTACCTTCCAGAGGATTTGAACTGGAGTTTCTCTTTATGTCCGAACAGTTTAGTGATTTTTTTAATCGCAGTGGTTCTCATCAGGAAAGGTCAGGAGAAATGACATTTTTCCTAGTCAGTCTAGTTTAAAACCTGGCTATGGTTCATGCATAACAACAGCAACAATTTGCATTTATATAGCACCTTTCATCCCTTAGGACCTCAGAGTGCTTTATAAACCATATGTGGGAATAACTTTACTGAAATAACAGTTAAAAATCCTCCTTGAAGTTCTGCAGCCTGGGGGGTAGCTGAGGGGCAGCATATAGTCCAGCACTGTTACACAGCCCATAGAGGAAAGCATTGGAAAGGTGCTGTTTCTCACTAAAGAAAGCTGGTAGATAAAGGGAAAACAGAGTTGTATTGCATAGGAGAAAATTTGGTTTGAATGGACTTGGGAGGATGTTATCTGTACAGAAAGAATAGTGATAAAATTTCCGGATCACTAGTAATTGTGATCAGGGCTTTGTGTTAATACTGCTTGGAGGATGATACCTCTGACAGTACAACACATTATTGTATTGGCTCAGGACAAATATGCCCATATACTTCCCTGTTCACACTCTCCACAGTCAGTATATATGTGTGGGTTAGATGCTTCACAGTGAACCATGTTTGGTAATAACTATGTTCCAAATATCAGGTGAATTTGTCCCTGCTTCAATCTGACAATATTAGTATGGAGTTTCGTAGTTTCCTAGTGCATTCTCCTCCAAAAAAACTCCACAACCAAACTTGTATAATCATACATATTTTGCTTGCTTAGCGAACAATGATAAGGTACTTCATTAGCACAGGATGAGATGAAAGTGTTATCTACCTGAAGATTTAGAATAAATGGAGAGAATCTTGTAAGTGGTTTTGACTTAATCAGATAAAAATGTTCATTGTTCCCATGACTAAAATTAATCCCTTCAGTTACTGAAAAGTAAGTTCAATACATCCCTATACTGTCCTTTGGAAGTAAAAGAGCAGTGGGGGAGCAAAGAATCCACTGTCAGAGAGGATTTCTGAGACCTCAACTTACCAAAGTGCTTTCCAATCCAAGATGAGCATGAGGGAATCCTTTAAAAAAATATTTTCACTGTGTCATAGGAAAAAAATTAGTTTAGAGTTGAGTGTAGCTTACCAAATGTGCTACTAGGATTGCCATTGTCCTAACCACTGGTCATATAATTTGTATTAGGGAATAGGCAGAGGTTAGTGTATGGCTTGAATCAGAAGGCAGCTTGTACCCTACAGCACAGTGTAACTAGCAGTAGTACAGCTCTTTTCAAACATCTTAATAATTTCTGAGGGATGCTCCTCCCACTGTCCTCAAGGACATCTGTGACAGTGTCTAAGTGGCTTCAACAGGAGTTGATGGTACTTACACTTGTCTACCCTCAGTGCTGTATGGGCCACCCAGTCAGGGCCTATTCATCACTGCCGCCTTTGTTGTGGCACTCATAAAGGTTAGGACCAACATTTCTGCAGGGAACTATGGAATTATTAAAACTCATAGTGATGATGTAAAAATAATATTCCCCCAAGGACATAATTTGTCTCACATGAAAGGAAAGCTGACAAATGCCACTAATAAAGTCCATTATTGTTACTGTTAAAGTGCAAAATGTTGTAATAACAGTCTGAGAGGAAACTGACTGCTCAAATGACAGGTTACCTCAAACCTTCCCCCAATCACAAAGTGGCTTCTCTTTTCATAATATTTTATATTTTATTTCTAGGACAAAGGGAACTCTCTGTAATAATGTATTTAGTTTTTGTGACTAATTTTTTCAAAGAAAAAAATGCATGTAATCTATAGTTATTCAACACTGCTTTACTTAAACCATATTTCACTCAAAAAACACCTTAAAGCCTTTTTTCTCCCAGCCCTGTTTTTAAATAAGTGGGGTTATTTTTAGCAGAGGTGTGTGTTTAGTTCTCTGAGTTGTGTCGGATTTTTTCAGTTACTTGGCTGGGTGATTGAAAATGAGTAAAGTACAAAAGGAGAACACTTCAGTCTGTAAGGGGAGATAAAGGAGAAGATACATGTCTATAAAATTTTAAGTGGCACAGAGAAAAATACAGAATAAAGTAGTGGAACTCTGTGACACAGGAAGTTGCATAAACTGAAAGTTCCTATGGGTCCCTAAAGTAAATGTGCAAGAACATGGGAGTAAAACACTAAAACAACAGAAAAGGCTATCCCTATGCATAGCTATGTTTCCTTTGGTTCATGAGGTTCCTGAGCTACAGATTGCTGGGGGGAAAGGGAGCAGTCTGAATGGCTGTCGCTACAAACTTGCATTCTTCTTGTTCTCTTCCCTTGACTTTGCTGCTGGCCAGCTGGAGACAGGTTACTGGTCTAGCTGGAGATGTGGTGTGGCCAAGTACATTGCTCTTCATTTACTGGATTTCAAGTTGTCCAGTCAAATCATTCCTGCCTGTTAAATTTGCAGGTGCATGTTTTATGAAGAAGTGCAGGACTGGAGCATTCCAGAAATATTAAAAGTAAAGTAAAACAAAAAAACCCAAAACCCAGAAAGAGATTTTTCTTTATGTTTCACAGGGGGAGACCGAAAGATGAGGGAATTCTTCATGTTCTGGCCTAACTGCATCATCTTGTGCTGCCTTTAGTGCAGGTGAGCTGAATTTGATGTGAATTATGGATGGCACAAGAGTCCTCCCACAGTGAACTGACTTTCAGCAAAAATTACAGTCAGAATGGGAGGAGTGGGTGTCCCCAGGCTGGATCCTGGCCTGGAAAACACCTCTGCTGCTATTTCTGGCTGTGAAATAGAGGCAAAGACCTGAGATAAACCAGTGCTTTGGAATATGATTAGGAAGAAACTTCTCTTCTGCTTCCTTGCCACTTACCCAAGGGATCTAAATTCTTTGACTAGCTCAAGGGATACCTTGGGGCAAAGCATTGTTTCTGATTCTTGGACTTGGTGGACAGACTTCTAGATTTCTCTGGGTTTGGAGGTATTTTGAGTTGCTATTTATAATGAAATTCTTCATATCTGCCTCTTTCTTTCTCCCTTTTCTCCCCTGCCTCTCTCTGCTTAACAAACTGAGCCTGTGGGGACCCTGAAGCTCTCTGTGGCTGTTTTATTCATAGATTTAGCCCCTTTCTTAGTGCAGCAGCTTCATCAAATATTTTTCAAGGACAACTTTTCTCCCTAAAGGTTTGCTTAGTAGCAATGACTGTCTCATCTAGGTAATCTATTCTGATTAATTTGACTTTAGCTTTCTTACTGCTCCAGTGGAGTCCAAATTTGTCAAGGACTTAAATATATATATACACATACACACACTGGGGAAATTTCACAAAAAGCCAGAACACAATGAACTGCCTCCTAATTTTATTAAAAGTCTCACTGTTTAGAAAGAACTGTTGTTATCAGCCTGACCTGAGCGGAATGCAGCAAAAATTAGGATTTGATACTGCAAACATCACTAGCTAGTTTCTGGCATAACTGCAGTGCATCCAGGGTCACTATTTATACGCACAACCAGACGTATTTCCTCTTTGGATTGTGGATGTAGCGGGCGCAGTGCGGGTGCGCAGCCCGCAGGGGGCGGTGGCCGCCCGGGCAGAACCCGACGAGGCGCTCCTCCCGCACGGCTCCATCCACAGGGACCACCGGCTGTTCTCCCCTTTCGGCTGCAGGCAGGACGTGCAGCCTGGAAGGTGCTGCAGCTCAGGGAGCCGGGGCACCCCGCGGTATCAATACAGGCGGGGGTCGAAGGGATGGAGAGCAGCCCTGCGGAGAAGGACTTGGGAGCACTGATGGATGAAAAGCTGCCCGTGAGCCGGCAATGTGTACTTGGAAGTCCAGAAAGCCAAAAGGACCCCTGTCTGCACCCAGAGCAAGCGTGACCAGCAGGTCTGAGGGGCGCGATTCTGTCCCTCTACTCTGCTATGGTGAGACCCCACCTGGAGTTCTGCATCCAGCTCTGGGGTCCTCAGCACAGGAAAGGTGTGGATCTGGTGGAACAAGACCAGAGAAGGGCCACAAAAGTGATCAGGGGGCTGGAGCATCTCTCCTGTGAGCAAAGACTCAGAGAGTTGGGGTTGTTCAGCCTTGAGAAGAGAAGGCTCTGGGGGGACCTTATCTCAGGTTCAAAAAAGAGCTTGTAAGTAAGATGAGGACAAACTTTTTAGCAGGGCCTGTTGCAACAGGACAAGGGGCAATGTTTTTAAACTTTTGAAAGAGGGTTGCTTTAGATTAGATAAATGGAAATATTCAAGGTCAGTTTGGACAGAGTTATGTGCAACCTGATGTAGTTGAAGATGTGCCTGTGCCTTGCAGTCAAACTTGGATTAGATGATCTTTAAAGATGCTTTCCAACCCACTATTCTGTTATTTCATGATTCTATGATACCAGTGTTATCACAGACTCTCCTCTCTCTGTCTTTGTTTCAGGTTCTGCTAGGAACATCCCTATTTCTTGTAACCTATTTTGATAGAGGGAACCTAGTTTTGTAGACCCATATCTACTCTTATACAGCTCTTACGTATACTCCTTGGTCATAAAATACAGCTTCTTAAGCAACATCTAACCCCTTTTCTGTCTTAGTTTAGCTTATTTAAAAGGGAATTGAGAATGAAATTTATATAGAAAAGAGCTAAAAGCTTTTCTCCTATCATAGGCCAATAGAGATATTATTTTTTGCAGAACTAATAGAAAAGCTGAGCTAAAAAAAAAAGGAGAGAGAAGACAGAGGACTCTTTAAGATGCTGATTGGGTCTTGGATGGTATCAGAAACTGAAGCTTAATGTGACTACAAAAAATGATGAATTCCTAGCCCTCCAAGAAAATAAATTAGTTGTCCATTCAGCTGTGGTTTTCCTGCCTCTCCTCCCATAGTGAAAGCATGTTTAAGAGCCCGTTTTACAAAAGGAACATAAAAGGGGAGGTGGAAGTAAGCCTGGCTTTCTTCATCCCCCATGTGGAATTAATGTTGAAATGACTGTAAATTAACTACAGCACTTAGGGGCATCTTTGGGAAACTCTTGAGCTGGCAGTGAAAACAAATTTCTCTACCCGTCCCTTCACTGGTAGATGTTGTGGAGCTCTTTGTATAACATTCAGAGAAAATGACTATAAATTAGCTTTTTTCCCCCTACCGGTCATATTGTCTGTCCCTATAGACACGTGTATGCCTGACCACACTGTGTGTGCCTCCGCTGACCCTGTGATTCAGATCCCTTCTATGGGATAATTTCACCTGACCACCTGCCTTTGCCACAAAAGTTGTTAAAATGGTGTACTGTTGGTCAGCAGGCAAATACCTTCCCCTGTTAAGTGCCACTGTTCAATCCATGTAGGACTGAAAACATCCTTTACACAATCCCACATGGTGTCCAGGCTTAGAAACATGAGCTGCAATGTGTGACTCAAGAAGGATCTTAAAGCTGGGATTAGAACAACTCGCTGAAATCAGGCCAATTCCCCAGAGCTCAGGAGGGCTGAGCCTCTGTGGTATTTTTCATCTCAGTTAGCACAGAAAGGCAGATGAGTTCCCCAGCGCTCTGATTTACAGAGATTTCCTAATTTACTGTTTGGGTTGCTTCCCTTCCCTTTATTTCAGGCCTGCCTGCAGCTTTGGAATGTCTCTCTCCAGGACTCTGTCTCATTCCCAAGGGCATACCAGAGATGGGATTGCCATGCCTTTTAGGTCACTTGGTGCTTTTGGTATTAGCGCTTTGCTGCAAACAAGATCATGAGAATTGATTCCAGCTAGTATGGGATAAGTAGACAGGGGCTGTTCAGATAGGCAGACTCCAGATGCTTGTCTGTGTGGTGCATGACATTTCCTCACTTGTGCAAGGGCACTATTGAAAGGTGAATGCATTTGGAAGCATTAGGATTCCTCCATGCCTTCTGAATATTTTTACTATTTTATAGGAGTTAATTTTATTTGAATTTCTTCCTGTTGTTTTCCTTCCCTATCCTCACCACTTAGGAGGTCAGCAGAATGCTGCAGCTTGCCTCATATTTATTCAGTGACTTATTCAGATCAGCATCTGTCTCTTCAGACTTCTCACATTCAACCCCTTACTTTGGGTAGACCTTTTCTTCTAGGCTTGGAGATAATTCACTAAGTGTCCTCTGTAGTCTCAGTATGACATTGAATTTGGAAGAAGAGTTCTGCTTCACAGGGTTGAAAATTATTCAAGGGAATATTATGTAGTTGTTGTTAGACATTTTGTACTTCCCACAGAAGTGTAACTTTAAAAGAAATGTGTTCTGTGTTGTCATATCTAAAAGTAAAGGCATTAAAAATACCTATACCAGAGCACTGGCAGATTAAACCCAGGTTGCTGCCCCAGGAATCAAATACTCAAATCAATACTTCTTTCCAGGCCAACTTTATTATTTTTAAGTGACTTTTTATTGTTGCAAGAATGTGTATCTGGTAGCAATTACCAGCCAGAGCTATGTCTTAGTTAATAAACTAATGTTTAACAGAAAGTTGCCCAACAGCTCTACCTTTTTTTTTCTTTTTTTTTTTTTTTGTGGGACGGAGAGATTTGCTTTTACTTCCTATTTGAACATAGTCTTTTAATAAGACTTTCCTGCTATTTGGGTGGGAGAGGGACAGACTTGAGGCAACTTTCTAAGGTGCATCTAGCTCTGAATACCTGCTCTCTGTGTTTAGGCTGTGAATAAAAACCATTGCCTGTCATTCTTGGCTTCCCATGATGCTAAATGGAAGCGAAAATGGTAAGAGACATATAGCCAAGATGCTGAGTCTCATGGGATCTGAGATCCTTGTGAGCCATAGGGTTCCTGCGCTGTGTCGCTGTGTCTGGTGGCCTCAGGAGGAGGAGGCAGCAGCCAGTCCTCAGTGCAGACACATGACCAGAAAGAAGCCATGCAATGGGAATTCTCTGTAGCATCTTCCCCTTCCTCTTTGTCTGAACAGACCTGATAAAGCCTTTACATTTCAGTTGTGTGGTCAGGAGAGAGGACAGATATAGAACTGCAGATGTGGCTACTATTTTTGAGCCCAAACATTTTTTTCCCACTGAAGAACAAATCTTGCATTTATCAAAGATTTCAGTAAAGGGGGTACTGGTTTGTCTTCCAGAAAAAGTGGTGGTGTGAATATTTAATTTTAACATTTTTCTGTTAATTTTCTTTTTTAAAAGAATGCTTCAGTTGGAATTTGCCTAATTTTTTAAATGAAACAGTATAAACATTGGAATTACATGAAACATTTCTTGTTACTCCCAAAAATGTTATTCTCTTCTTCCTAACAATTAAGAAGGGTCTTATGAACAAAAATTCCCCAAACTTATTGGGCTTTTTAATACACACCAAAATTTTAAATTAAGAGGAGCCAAGTTTTATTTGTTCTAGTGCTTCTGTACAGTGATTGTCCACAACTGGGACAAAATTTAAATATTATTTTTAAAATTATGAACTTGAAAGTTTAATTAGTAATTCAAAATTGGTACTTATTGGGGAACATCTTTCAATTAATTTAAACCTATCTTATATTATGGGAGTAAATGCAACAGCAAACAGTAGAGAGATCCTAAATTTTGGTTAAAGAAAATTTTTCTTTCAAGGCACAGGAAGAGTCTAGTGCTGAACAATGTTTGTTAGTACTGTCATTTGCAATTAGGGATAGTCTGTGTGTCATCTAGGTAACTAGATGACTGCTAGATAAAGAGTGCTAAAGAATTAAGGTCTTGTTTTTCAGAACAGTCTATTGAAAGAACAACTTTGTTTATTATGCTTGTAAACTCTGCCTTTCTTTGTTTAACAAGAGTAAATATTTTTACAGATGTAAACACAGCCCCATTGTGTGGTGATAGAATTCAGATGAACATCTTCCCTGGACTATACTAAAATATTTGTATTATTTTTCATGATCATTTCCTTCCAAGGATCACATCTAATATGTTCACTTACAAAAATGCTGCTTTGGCCAGGAAAACAGCAACTTCCTTTCACAGTTTCCATCTTCATTGGTAATGACGCACATGTTTTGGTTTAAGAATTATTGCTACTAAATGATGGGGAGGAAAAATTTAATGACATCATCACCATGTCTGGAATTGCCCAGAGAAAAATATGCTGTGCCGTGGCATCCAGCAGAGACCTGGGAAAAGCAATGCTGGCTCAGGATGAGAGTTGGGGTGGGCACAGCCAAGACCTCTGCACCCAAGGAGTGCAGAGGAGATGCTCTGCAGATGCCTTCACACATTCCCAGTGGAAACATGCTCTACAATAGGCAAAGCTAACAGGTGGGTCACATTCCCTGTAGATATCTTAATAAATCCCTACCAAAAAGGAAAAATTTAGGAGCATCTTTGCCTGAGTTGCTAATCTTGGAGAAACTGGCCTCGATAAAGACAAACTATTACTGTTTTTGACCTTCTGCAAGTGGTACACTGTAACTGTATAGGTGTACTGTTGGAGCAGAGGTTGCCATGACCTGACAAGCTCTGCCACACTCCCTAAATGCTGCTGTTAGAATTAGATGTCACAAAGCCAGTAGCTACATTAACCTGAGAAATACTGTTTTTAAAAAGGATCCAATCTATCTTTTGTATCTTCATTTTGATCCTCATGTTACCCTGAAAGTTTTATACAGGCATCAGCAAATATCCATCTGATTTTTGTCTTAAACTTGCTGTCAGTATCAGTCATATTAGTTCTGAACATGTTGCTATTGTTCCTTTGGTCTCAAAGTGAAACATATTTTTGATGACTGCTTAGTAAAGGTAAATTTCTCTCTTTGTAGGTTTTTTTAGAGACCAAATCTTGAAATACACAGAAAACAGCAGTCAGACAGCTAATTCAGAGCCTGAGCATGAAACTGAATGTGAGCTGAAGTTACTTGACTTCTCCATATTTCAATTTTTCTAAATAATATTTTTCCATGTGTTATTTAGGGTTTCTTAAAAAAGAAATAAATAACCACACCTAAATGGCATATGTACCATTTAGACAAGAGGAGGGGGGGTTTGTTTTGTATGTATGTACCGAAAGACACCTTTCAGGAGT